>SRHC01003136.1:296641-349648 GCA_004794325.1 Pomacea maculata
TTTTTTTTTTTTGAAAGTCGTGACGATTGATGAAAGGACTAAACCCTTTCCTTCCGTCAACTTTACCTCCTCTGATAAATCAGGTATCCATTCCTGATAAACATAGTCGGCCAGCCAGGGTTAAGCCTAGATCAGTGGACCAACCCTATCGATTTTCAGTTGAGGGTACTAACCATTACGCTGTGCTGCTTGTCCACTCAAGACATAAATGCGCATGCATGTGTGAGAATATGTTAACATTCCTCCTGAGGACTTTTTCGGGAAAACCTATGCTTGTCGGGGGAACTTTTACCACAAGAAACCACGCCTTATGCTGTAGAGGCAGCTGCCTCTAGTGAAGCCGCACGCAAGCAGGCATTCAAACAAAATAGCAATTAAGCCACCAACATAGACTATGATCCTATAGGGTACTTCAAGGGAAAGTATATATCCTATCGATGACTGCACTGCCTGCACCACCAACGCACATATCTCTTTCCCTTTCATTACAGTTATTCCTACACACTGCTATTAACGAAAAAAAAATATTGTAAGAAAAAATTTCTAAACCCACTGATACTGATCAGTTCGACTTAAAATCATCAAATGTATATGTTTTACGGTTTGCTGTCATCATCATCAATAATCATCACTCTTCATCTAAGCAGAGAAAGTATCGTGAGAAAGAAAATTAAATTCGATGAGCCTACCATCGGACCAATCTAACAACGAGCTCCTTGAGATGTGTTCACTCGTCCGTTCACTAAGATCATGTCAGTGTGAACTACAGTTTTTCTACACTATATATATCCAGCATTTTGAATACTGTCAAACCAAATATTGCAGATACTTTATAACTACGACAGCAGCATATACTGGTCACGAGAACATCATTATTAAGCAAGATTCAATTTATATATCAAGTAGTTTCTTTACTTTTTCTTTATTATTCTGTGTTATGCTTTAGGTAAGATTTTCCCCAGTCTTTTATATAGTTTAATCAATATTCTGTGTTGGGGAGTGGCGTGAGAACCCATACCATGGATATATAATATAAAACAAATATTTATAGAATATTAAAAGATGAGGAATATTGTAATAAATTAATCATGGGAGAATAAAAGACCATATATCTAAAACAGCTATTATTAGCATGCAGTTTCCGAAAAACTAGATAATTAAAAGTAAAGTAAAACGATATATATATAGTTTCTTTCTCTAAGCTGCGGGGGTGTCATTCTTTAATCGTCAACATGATAATTATAATGCTAACTAAAGAAAGTGATATAAGATGTAATTTGTTTTTCTTTGTAAAATAATCAAAAGTTTTGTTTTTTTTTTGCTTGTTTTTTTCTAACCGTTATAGTTAGCTACCCCGACTGGCACCCACGCCCGTTCATGTCTTACCGCGTTTATTGGACAGTCCGTCTTGACATCACTTCCTGTTCCTGTCGCTCCCTGAAGTCGAATCTCTTCCAATGTGCTTTGTGTGTCCATATTCGCGCGGATTTAGAGTTTTTCATAAAAACATCACCACAAAATGAGACCAAAGAAACGCCCAGCCGATTGTTTATCAACTCCCGAACCCACGCATGACAACATTGAAGCCGACCACGAGCTTTTTCTGCAAGCCTTCGAAAGTAAGGATAATTTTAAGCACTTTGAAGAACGATGCGTGTTTGTTTTGCAGTGTGATGTCTGTCACCGTCAGTCAGGTATTGCTGAGGTAGCTTCGTAACCATGGTGGTCCTTTTTTTTTTCCAGAGCCCACGCAGATCTACCGATACCTTCGTACCCGTCAGGCAATTTTGGTATGTTTTTATTTTATTTATTGTAAAGAAACATTAGCTTTCGAAAACGATTACTTTTACTTAAAGTGTGTCACTTCATTAGTCGATCTCTTAAAGTGATTCTTCGTGTTGATAACAGTTGAAGTTTGTGATAGAAAGAATTGAAATTCAGTTAATAAGAGCAGCTTTATATGTTATGGCTGTTATAATAGTTGAGGTCTTCTAAACTTAATTCATATATCAGACGTAGACATGCGATTAGACGAAATGTATCCGAAGAATAATTCGCAATGTTTCATTTCGCGCTCATTAGTATTCGTAAATTCCACGTGAAATTAACAAGCATAAATTTTACTTAGGTAATCCTTGAGAAATATCATTGAAACCACATTATGCTTATGTCACTCTTTTCCTGGATAACCTTTTTAAGGTGCCGACAATTAAAGGTTAAAGTCCCAGAGGTCATGGCCGTAATATTCGGTCTAATGAAAAAAATATCAGCTTTCATACGTTTGATTTATTACAAAATGTCTTATATGATGAGATATTCGACCTCATATTTTGAGACTCACAGCACCAAATCACTGATGTTTTTAGACCCCCTAGGCAAATTTTCTTTATATGATATATGCACATTTCTAAGCGATGAGAAACACTGTAGGGGACACCAATTTACAGGGCAGGCACGTTTATGATATAACTTCTCTTCTAGATATATCATTTAAAAATATTTCCCCTTTTCCACCACTTAATATTTTGAAGTTTGCAGTGTGCTAACATAGTTGTTTCTTGCACTGCTCTTTTGTTAAAGTGCATTAAGGTCACTAACAACTTGTGAAATGTTATAATTCGTGGGTTTATTATTATTGATTATCCTCATGAGGTATTCATGATAAACATGTAATAAAAAAAACAGTTTCATTTAATTGTTTTTAGCTGATCTCAGCTTATGCCACGCCTGTTTCTTACTATTGTACAGTTAATTTATTGTTGTAAAACTACATCGCCAAACAATTGCCTTATCTAGCATCCATTTGTTATAGTTCTAAGTGAGGAGAAACTCAGAAGAGAATGTCAAGGCAAAAGAATATGGAGGTTAGCGGGTAGGGAGGATGATAGGCACTCTCTTACAGAACAAATATCCTTACTTTTTTTGAGTGCTGATTGTTACTGAGGTTTTGTTTTGTTATTCTTCCTAGACGCCTTGCTACAAGATTACTGATGCTCTAAATTAACTGATAAAACAATAAATTAATGGCTAACAGAACTCTTTGACACATCATGTGCTCACATTGCTTGGTCTGTAAATGATGCTGTGTGGTAGCAGGCAGTTTTTAGATGCTGTAGTGCTTGCTGTATGTGAGAAATAATAGATCTGTTTGTACACATGAAAAAATAAATAATGCTAAGTTTGTTTTTAAAACCTGCTTAGTATGGCCTCACAATCCTCTTATTTCTTTCCCCACTAACTCCAGTGGTAAAGGCGATTCTTGAATGGACCTTTTAATGCACGTTTGTTTTTGCCTAGAATGTAATTTTATTGCTTACTCTTGTTATTCTTGGGGGAAACTTAATTCGGTAGTCCTTTTATTAGAAAATTTACACAAGGAGTCTATCTTGCTAAATTTGGATATATCAAGATGCAAATTAATAATGTAATTTTCAATTTTCAGCCAGTTTTTTTACCACGGACATTATGGTACATGAAAGGGCGTCTGTCTGTTCCAAATACAAAAAGGTTTGTGGTTTGCTTGATCTGCCAGGATTGTGATTCTAAAGTAAGAATGTGTCATTACCAAGATTAGAAAGTTGATTGTACTACCTCTGAAATATAAGTGTCAATGCACATCTTTTCATTTTAACTATACAGTCATCCCTCGCTATACCGCGATTCACTTATTGCGGCTTCACTGTATCCCAGTTTGTTATTTTTAAAATATAATTGTATCATGAAGTTTTTTTTTTTTTGCAGTTTATAGGTATTTATATAATATTTGTGATTTTAATTATTTTTGCCTAAAAAAATTTAAATAATATGAAAACTACACAAATTTTAAATCAAACATTAAAAGAGTATTAAATTAAATAAAATACAGCAGATGAATACTGTACTATACATGTTGGAACTCAGTACTGTCCGCCACTACTGCTTGCGAAAATTTGCCAACTTGAGATTGTACAGCAGCGATTCTCAAACGACATGCTTACAAGGGGGGTGCGAAGGTGGTCATTTTTTTATAAGTTTCTTATACCGGTATTAGTGAAATTAGCTTACACTGCTGGCCAATGGGGGCGCATGGACGTACCTTTGTTCGTCAGGGGAGGGGCGTCACAAATATCTATAAAATAAATATAACATTGCTATTTCGCAAATTTTCACCTATCGCAGGAGTCTCAGGAACGTAACTCCTGCAATAGGTGTGGGACACTGTACTTTTGTGATTATGAGTTTAAAAGGAAGACTCAATATGAGGTAGGATATCCAAGATTGCCTGAGTTAATTGGTCTTGCAAACTCCTAAGTGCAATTTTATCATCTCCTTTTTAATATATCACATTATTTAAGTCAAGTTTATGCCATCCATTAGTTGAAATACACAGTGTCATTTTAGCTCTTGGTGAAACACACACTCTTGCACTCTCTGTACTTCTAATATTACTTCTCTAAATTGGAGATGGGTCATCCAGTGGCATTTGTCACCAGTTCAGTGAAGACTGGCTGTCCTGGGTTCAGATCTTGTCTTTGTAATGCTGTCTTTCTCTGCTTGTGACACCTTGTGACAGGATCGGCTGCTTTGCTGTGATATAGCCTTAGTTGCTGGCTTGGCATAAAACACAAATTTACTCCCAACTTGGACAGGTTAATGCAGCGGTTCTCAACCTTTTACTAGTGACGCCCCCCTGACGAACAAAGGTACGTCCGTGCGCCCCACTTAGCCACACAATGTAAGCTAATTTCACTAATACCAGTATAAGAAACTTAAAAAATGACCACCTTCGCGTCCCCCCTTGTAAGCACGTTGCGACCCCCCAGGAGGGCGCGCCCCACAGGTTGAGAACCGCTGGGTTAATGGCTTGTACAGAGAATGTCATTTGCTTTCTCCTCCCATCCACCCCTACACATATTCCTTTTCTTTCTCTCTCACTCATATTTCTTTTTTTCTCTCTCACTCAATTTCCTAAATTGTCATAATTTTGTCTGCACAGTCTTTTGTGTTTTTTTGGGGGGTTGGGTGGGGGTAACATAACTAGTAAAATAAACATGCTCTGAAGAAATATACACCAACCAAACATAGTCTGCAACCTTCTTGCAGACAAAAAGAATATTGCTGCCAAATGGTAGGCTTCATTATGAAGTCTTTCTTTCTGTGAGACTTTTTTTTTGCATTGGCATGCTATTGACATTTTTAATATTTCACATCAATTTTATCAGTAACAGTATTCCTAGCTGCACTGAAAAATTTATTTTCTCGGTAAACTGCATGTTTTTTTCTACACTTTTCCATTTATTAGTAACTACAGTCAGATTTCAATGCTGGTGGCAAAAGATAAGTTTCTTCTATCAATGCATCTACCTAATAAGCAACAGTACTTTTCAAACTTAATGCTTCATGATTTTTATACACCTTTTCAGGCTGTGTATTCTTTTTAATGGTTATCGCTTTGTTTGCATGTTCTTTCTCTTGGTACAGCTATCGCAGATTCCATTATAAGGGACAGGTTTGTTTCAAATGAACTGTTAGTATTATCGTGTGGTTGTTATGACGTACTTTCATCCGGCAATGCAGGCAGTTATTGCAGTCATTTCTAAACAGATAAAACAGGTCCGCCTTCAAAGAAAAACGAGCGGATTTCCAGGGTATCTTTTTTTCACAACCGACCGTCGGGGATATCAGATTTTCCAACCCTAATGCATCTGTTAGTATCTCTTGAAGAAGGAAACGCCACAATGGTATGAAAGGTACCAGAGACAAACTTCTATTCTGGCTAAAGCAAAATGGGTTAGGCGGTAGAAATATTGAGAAACAAGACTCATTTTTCGATGGGCATCAGGAAATGAGTCAGCTAGGCAGGCGTCATGTCACCAGACACGATCGACAGTTGACTTCGCTGGTCATCGCTGTTTTCTCCGCATTCTGCGTTTGAGTTCTGTCGGGTGTTTTGTTTTGCTTATATTCTGCGCTAAACCATCGGTATAGATAACAAGTAGAATTTCTATCATTCTAATCTTATTCTAAGTGAGCTGAGCATTTGAAATAGTTCGTTTCTCGATTTTTCTGCGGAGGTGGAGGATGGGTGTGGGGGTCACCAAAAGACAGTCCAGTCCCCCAAACGTTGCCAGTGAAGAATACCTTGCAGGTTGTACGGCCACTGACAGGAGGCTGAGGGGTTCAGTGAGGGTGGGTGCAGACGAGTGGGGCACAAACACTGAAATTGTGGCTCTTATCGGCGGTGATTGAGAGACTAGGAGATCAAAGCCTGCCGTGCGCTGTCGCAGCTTTTGAAGACTAGAACTGTTGACTTAAGATCCGACCATAGTCGCTCATGTCGCAGTCATTAAAGTTTTTAGGGTAGGGTTACAGTTTTCTTGAACATTATCCCGTCCTACAGCATCATTTTTAAACTTCAGAAAGTAAATGAACTGGACTGAGTTCTGTCGTTAACAGAGCCCGTCTCGTCTAGTGAAGAACGTAGATTGCTGGGGATGAGGGAGGGAGGGGGATATTATTTTTTGCCTCCCTTCTCTACAGACGCAGAAAAACGCGCGTGCACAAGGCTGACATTTGAACTGTCGCGACACGTAGGTGACAACATCAGTTGTCAATCGAAAATTAAAAATTTCTTATTGTGCGGTGGTGTACGGGTGCATCATGTCGGGAATCGGTCACAGTATAAATTGAGCGGCCTTTCATTTTCAGGAAGAATTTTCAAGTCGACTCCCTTCTCGCAATCGTGTCAGCCAAGAATCTCCGAGAGCACCAGCCCCATAGGTATGGAAATGCGAAAGAAAGAATGATTTTGAAATGAGAATGTTTAATGTTGAAATATTGTTTGCCATAAAGTACACACCACTAAGTTTGTAAGTTTGGCACTGGATTAAAAAATAAACCTGATGCTTTTAATTTGCTCGTTAAAGCAAAACCAGAACCTTTGTAAAATGTTAAGTTGTTGTTCCCACAGAAACAACCCGGTTCAATTTTTTAAAAAGTGTTTTTGGAGGGGAGAGTGCGGGTTAAGCATTGGACAGAAGGGCATGTTTAAAAGCTGTCTGCCCCTTTGTAAAGCAGGAGAGAGCAGCATTGCAAATGCAATTTCTGGGGCATAGTCACGTTTCAATGGGCGCTTTAATACAAGCGCTGCTGAAAAAAAGGGTTCTTATTTGTTTCTCTGTGTGTGTGTGTGTAGTCATATAGTGTTTTATGCAGAAATATTTAAAATATGATAATATTTGCAATAATACATTTACAATAATTTGATTGTTTGAATTTATTTTACAGGAATAAACCAGATGTGTTAAATGTAAAGTTTTCTGGGTTCTTCAATGTTGATGGTATGTATACAATGTGTTTTCTATTTCTAAACTTACGTGCCCCGTTTTTTAGGGTTAAGCAGCTGCTCAGATTCCCTCCTTTAAGACTTTAGAAATGTTTTTAAAATTTTACAGAATTGCATATATATATTTTGCATTATTTGAGAAATATTTATGTGAATTTGATAAGTATAATTTTTATTTTTTTCATTACAAGAATATTTGGGTATGCAACACAAAAAGTAGTTGAAATCATTTGTATAGTTTAAAACAGAAAAGATCCCATAAGTCACTGTCATAACACTTTTCATAGCTGGTACAACACACTAAGCTTCACATGCAGCCATTACACTATTTTTTCTCCATACAGACAAAAACCACATTCTGTCTGTGATGGCCCCATCTGGATTTATTACTGACTCTCTTAGTTGCATCATAGCCAAGTAATGCTCAAAAGAAAATTATTTGTACAATTGGGACCTGAAAGAAGATCAATGCTATCTTAGCATGACCCAAAACAAAACCAAAAAATGTAAACAATAACTGTAAACCTAAACTCATCTCAGGAAAATGACTTGCTGTAATACTCAAATGGAATGCATACAATAATTCTTGTGTCATCTCTGGGGGTTGATGTAGCTCTACGCAGCTTCACAGAAATGTAATACCCTCTCGAGGGGGATGTCTTGTGAATCAAAATCATTGACATCTTCATTGGGTAATTGTGGAATCAGTCTTTTCACAAAAACTTCTCTGGGATTACCTTTAGAGGAACTTCGCTAATCTAACTCAAAGCTTAGCTAATTTCAACTCGTTCTTCATCATTTTCTTCATTTGTTCATTTCTCTCTCTTGCTTGCTTAATTTTTCATTCCAGTGTATCTTTTTTGTCAGTTATTCCTTCTCAATTTCTTTTTCCAGTCTCTCATAGTTGTTTTTTTTTTCTTTTTTCTTTATTTTTCTGCAAGTCTCTCCTCTCTTTGCCCGCCCTTTCTTTTCCAACTTTTTTATCTCAACCATCTGAATGGCAAACTTAGTTCACCTCCCATTAAACCTATTCTTTCCCTATACACTTTAAAAACTCCATAATGTCTGACAATGGCGAACCACAGGCAAAAATCTTAATGTCCTAGCTCAAACAAAACCACAGAATCATTTATGTAGTGCATGGCAGATTATAAAAGCAAACACTTTGCCCATAGATCACAATTCAAAATATTCGGACAACTGACAAAGCATTACAGTACTCAATAATAACAGAGCTATTTCTGGAATATAAATTAATGGTGCACAATATTTTGGTAGCTTCAGGCACATGATTCGAAAACTTTAGAGACATTCAACACTCAGACAGCATAATAGTGAAACCCAAAATAAAATGTTACTTGCTTACAACTCAAAGAAAAATATTGATCAGAATAAGGTCTGCTTTTATCATAAAAATCTGTAGGTAAATTATCTGTTTATGTATTAATTACAAGGTAAGATGTCTAAACAAAAGAGTGAGAAACGAAATACAAGCAGAGAGAGAAGACAAAACACAGAAAAAAGGAAGAGAAAAAGCAGACAGAAATGTTACTGATACTGCTCTTACTGTGGGTGAACTCTACATAACTCAGACCAGTAAGACAGGGTGAACGCTCAAAACTAAACAGAAGCCTACTCAACACAAAAAGAATGCAGAACATGCTTTTTTTACAAGCAGTAAGTTCCCATGGATGATAGATCATGTTGGGTTCACTAAATGTGTTCTAGCAATTTTGAATAGCACACTTGCACATGCAGCCAGATACATTTTTTTTTCAAATGAACTGAATACAACTATTCTGTCTGTGTAGGCCATGTCCAAATTTATTACAAAACAACAACATAGCAAGTGCAGTGAACACTTCCCCACCTACACACACACACACGATTCTTGGGCCGGACATTGTCTTTGCTGGTTACTCAACTCTTGTTTCAATATGAAATAAACCATCACTGCAGTAGTGGTGCCTGTTACTAGAAACATTATCTTAAAAGCTAACCATTGTATATTTTTTTCAAAAGAAATGTTTTAAAAAGTTTTAAACAACAGCGTTACAACACTTCAAGTCTCAGAAATCTTTTGCAATTGATTATAAGCCTACGTTATTCATTTGTAACAAAAGTTAATGTTTCCAACTTTTTCTTATACAACCTGACTTTGCAGCGTTGTTGCTTTAGTAGAAAGTACCGGATGATGTAGACCTAATGAACTTTCTTTGCTTTCTAACCCCTCCCCCCAAAAAAAAATTATAACGATCACCAAATGTCTGCCCTTTCACAACCACCTCACTTTGTGTGTGCCCCTTAACTTGGGCATAAATAATCATGCTGATTTGTCACATTCAGATGTATATGCAGGCTTACATCCACACACACCTGCTAATTTTTTTTTAAATTCTCCATTGTTATAAGTGGTTCACTTCAACAAGGTACAAAAGTTTGAGAGCTCTTTCCCCACCCAACCCCCATGGTGGATCAGTTGCTACTACTGGTAGCTAAACTAGTTTAGCAGGGAAGTATGCCAATCATAAGCCCAAAGAGTGTCAAATCAGCAACATTCTTGAGTGCTCTCCACACTACATGATAGAAAACTAAAATTAAATAGTTTTAAACATTCTTATATTTTTATCTCTATGATAAATCTCTATCAGCATTGACTTTTTATGTTAAAATATACCTGAATGGTCTGTATGACAATCTTCAGCTTATTAACCATTCTCTGAGGTGATGATTGATATGTGTACAACATCCTTATCCTAATCAAGTTTATTCTTGATATTAAACAAGTAGTTTGTCAATTAATTTTTTGTTCAGTACATACAGATGCTGAGTTTGCTGAGGCAGAAATCCAGTTGTTAAAAAATGGACACAGAAAAAGAAAGGTGGGCCAGAAAGACCTGTTGATCCATTATTTTGAATCCATTATTCAGTTTTGTCTCTCTGATGCTGTGGGGGTTTATGGCCTCAGTATTAGAGCTATTTTTAAAGTGAAGTACTAGCTTGCTTTCTTTGACTTTTCTCATCATACTTCAATTTAATCTTTGTAAAAAGATTTCAAAACAAATCGCATGTGGATGAAACATTGAGATTCCCAGAAGTATGGTCCAGGTAATTTTTAGCATGAATGATGTCATCCTTTGTTTGGTTTTGTTTTTTTTTTAAACAGTCAGCAGTGTCCTCCTGTCCTTCCCAGGTGAGTCTGGGTAAAACCAAGATTCCAATCAATCCTGGTTTGTCTTCATCGTACCATGACAATGTTGCCTCCATCACCCACAGATTCACCCACTCAAATGGCAGCTTAGCACGTTCTTGTGGCCTTTTTGTCAAGGTCACATGCCCCATTCGCAGAAATCTTCCAAATGGATTTCACAATGGAGACTTGCATAACCATGGTTTGTAAAACAAATGCCAGTGTAGTTATCATCTGGTTTTGCTTCTGGGAGGTGGATGGGATAACGGGGTATATACTTCACTGATCAATTATTGGTGAACTGTACCTAGGATGGACGGTTGACTTGCTATAATATTGAATATACAAACAACTGTAACAAATGTTTTATGTTTTATGGGATTTTTTAATATCTTTGATTATCATTTACAGTTTTCTTGTATACAAAATCTTGTAAGATAATGACTATTAGAAGCACAAAATATGCCTAGCCAATACAGAAACGTGAATCTTTGGGAGACAAGAAAAACAACAATCATGCTTTTTTTTGGGTTTAAAAAAAATTTTTTTTTTTTTTGATAGCTTGAAGTATCATTTCCATTCTATTTTAGCTATTGTTAAAATAATGGTGAGTTTGACAGTAGTGATGGTACTTTTGCAGATGAACCAATACAAAAACGGAGGAAAAATGGTCGTATGTCATTCCATGAAGAGGAACCAATGTTGTTTGGGGCAGCTGTTAGAGTCTATGATAGAAACCGTCAGTGCCTGCTTTGTAATGGTCAGTATCAGATTGTGCTGACTGACCTGCAGTCGTATGAAACTTTACCAGGAAGAACAGCATCTTGGCTGTCAGTGACAGATCCTCAGGTGTGTAGTAGTGGCATAATGGTCTCTTTTCACTGGCATTTAGGCAGATGGCATGGTAAAAACCTTGAAACTTCCAGTCTCATATTGGTAATGCATATAGGAAATATCAGTGTAAAGAGAAACTTTTAATGTGGGAGAGAAAAAATTCTTTTGAAAAAGATGTTTCCTCCTGTATTCTTGAGTGTTTGATAAATGGCAATGCTGTACCGTGTTTTTTTATGTCATAAACAGCTGGGTGGAATGCTATAAAACTAAATCAAATAATGGGTTCTCAGATGAAGACAGAGATTTGGCTCTCATACCACATTAAGAAGCAGCAAATACTTTCAACTGAAGTTTGAACATAGGCAGTTAGACAAGTTGACTTAAATACGATAAAGAAGATTTTTAAAAAAAATCTTTAGACCCTCTTTTTTTCTCCTTAGATCAGTTGCTTCAAAATCATATCTTGAGCCAAAGGCAGCCTCAGACTCCAATTTTCCTGATTTGGTAAAGAAGAAGTTTTTAAAAAGTTGTGAACTTGCACTAGCACATAATGTTAAACCTGCATTGTCTATTATTTGCAGTTTGTAGTTTTTGTTTTTTGTGTAGGCCTTAGAACCATTCAAGATTTTTGACAAGCTGCCAACCATCAAGTTTGACTTGACTTGGGACGAAGGACCCAACAGTTCTGCCTTACCTGCATCACAGGATTCACTCTCTCCTCGAAGTGTTAACAATTTCTCAGGTAACCAGCGTGGCTTGTATGTTGTAGAGCAATAATTAATGGTCTTCATTCTAATTTTTGAACAGTCTTGTCATAAAATATAAAAATCCTTCCTTTTTTTCCTTTCCTGTTTTTGCATTTCTTTTTTTTTAACATTTTGGGGACAGTTGTGATTGAAGAGTGGGAAGGCAAGTGAGCTCTTCCATTTGTGCATTATGGGTCTTCTTTCTTGACAAATTGGCAGAGACAGATGACACTGGTTTAGTGTTTGTTTACTGGGTGTTTCGTATTCCTCCATTTATTATTCCTAAATTGACCCAGAAATCTCAGAACAGACAGATAAGTCTGTTTATTGAACTATACACACAAAAGGAGATAGAACAATCATCAGCTATTTATATAACTTTATATGGTTCACCCCCCCCTCACCCACTCCCTAAATATCTTTGTGAAGAAGGACCAGTGATGTCTTAGATGTCCTGTCCTGTTCTTAAAACTAGGAATTTGCTTGTAAATCTGCTTAACTACCTCCATCCTGACAGGCTTTCGACCAGTGTATTTTCAGAGCCTCCTTGTCATATCTTGTGTACCTCTCAGAAAATAACATCACTACGGACAGTAAGATGTGCCCTAGCAATATTTCAAGCAGTGAGAGAGCACAAGTCATGCACGATGGAGTGACACATAAAAATCCCACTACAGGAACAAAAAGTACCAAGCCTCGAGAGCCTGGCCTGACAACCCCTCGCAAGCGCCTTCGACTCCAGTACTGTTTTCAGTATGGCAACGGCGAGACCATGCGGCAGCAGACAGAGGTTCGAGAGGATCTAAGATGTCCATGGTGTGCACTTTTGTGTCCTTCCTTGTTTGCTCTTCTTAAACATCTTCGTTTGACACATGCTCGCTTCAACTTTATTTATGTGGTGAGTACCAAGTGGCTTTGCTATTTTAATCTGTATTTTTAAAATGTGTGAGATGACAGTATTGTTATGCTCGACTTGCGTTAAAAGAAAGTTCAAATGAAATCTTAAGTTAGTCATGTAAAGATTGTAGAATTCAGGACAACATTGTTGCAGGTAAGTTGGTGGGTTTTTTAAATTAGTTTTGATTAATTTTAGTAATTAGGTAATTGGTTCAAAAAAGAAAACATTTGCTGATACGTCTCATCTCTTGTGTCCAACAGCCTCACTCCAAAGGTCCTCAGATTGAAGTAACAGTAAATGAAATGTATGACGGCTCATATGTGGGAAATCCTCACGATGTCCACTCACACATTGGCTATGCCTTTAGTCGCAGTGGTCCAGTAAGGCGAACACCTGTCACACATGTAATTGTATACAGGTAAGTGCTTGGAGAAAGGAGGCTTAAAATGCCTGGACATTATTTAAAGAGTGCAAAAGTTTAGAAAAAGATGGTCGTCTTTTCTGTGTTTGAGTTGTCAGTGCAGATTTACTTCATTGATCTAAATCAATATTTCAGTAACAATCCAGTTCTTTTTATTCAGAATGAGACATTTGATGCTTGTTAAAGATCGTGAAGTGTCATTTTCTTGGTGTTTAGAGTTTTGGATATTTTATATTTGAACGGGCATATTTGAAATGGCATTCATGTTAACCTATCGCCTGTTATAACTCTAGACCCAAGCGACCAGCACCGTCTTTGAATGAGTTTATGGAGCCAGAGTCAGACAGTTCTATCAACAGGCAGCTAGTGCAGGGTCACAACAGGTTAGCAATATTATTTTGCAAATCATATAAGCAGGAAATTGGGAATAAAAGCGTGGGTAGTGTGTTGGTGTGAGGGGGATTGTGTTTGGAAAAGGGAAGGTCATCCTAAGTTCTGGATGTCATTCTTCCATTACTGAATAATTTTCTTTATATATATATACTGTATCCTTATTTTCATATAACATTTTTTTAATCTGGAAAATTTAAACAGCCAGCAATGAGCTATAAATGTAGATTGTAAGGAGGTAGGTGTTTTCTTGCCTAGCAATTTAGAGTTGTAGTGCAATTCCTTACTTGGTGCTGCCCAAGCAATTTTAGGATGATCCCTTGCTTTTTTTTGTTTTTTGAGTGTTTGTTTGCTTTGTTTTGTTTTTTTTAAACAGGCTTTATTACCACACTGTCACCTGCCAACCGAATCGACCACAAGATATTGATGAGGACAGTGAGGACGAAAGCACCCCCTCGTGGCTTTATAAGAAAACTGTGATGGTGAGAATTAAAATGATTTTTAAGCAGAAGGAGCAAACTCCTTTGTTCTACACAAAGTTTCGTGATAGAATAATGCCTACTCTCTCCAACCCAACCCACACCCCATAATAGGATGGTACTGTGTCTGGTTCAAGAAAGAGTTTGTCTGGTTCATTTACTCCAGCATCCTGTACCCTTCACTAATTTTCTCCCTGGTATATTTTTGTGATTTTTACAGATATCTGTGCTTTTTGTGTTATGCAATTGCTCTATTTTTTTCTGTTGGTTATTGCAAGGGATGCAAATGTTTTTCAGTTACTTCTAAGTTTCATCTCGGGATTTTTAGTCATTGAAAAGCACTGGGCATAAAAAGGGATCATCCGTGATGCTCATTCTCTTCCCCTATTTTTGCCACTTTCCTTGGCTTCTCTGCTTCATTCAAGTCTGTTTTTTGTTTAATTTGGCTCATAAACTCAATAACACCAGTCTCCAGCCATTCGACATGTGAAATGAAACCAACTCAATTGTGAAAATCTAGCCACCTGTTCAACATCAAAATTTCCACCCTGATTTAGAGCTTGCCCCAATAATGTCTCATTACAAATTGCAACAAATTTCAGTTTCAATAGTTTTCTTTTTTAATTGGATTAGTAGTTTTGTGCCATAGGACATGTTTAAGTTAATTTTTAAAAAAAACTGAACCTGGCTTTGATGTGATGTATATATATATATGCCACATATAATATTTTTTCCCCTCTGCCAGATGATTGATGAATTCACAGATGTAAATGAAGGAGAGAAGGAGTTGATGAAAATGTGGAACTTGCATATTATGAAACACAAGTGAGTATATGAAAATCAGGGGTTTTCTGGTAAAAGATGTATTCCCAATGTAAAATCCCAGATAAGCTCTCATTCAAAAATTATACAAACCTACTATAAGTTTTTAAGGAAAGGTGTCAATTTAAAGATTCTCAAAAAGGGTATTTAAAAATTTTTGAGTTTTTTCTTTTTTTAAGTTAAGGATCCCAACTTTGATTTTATCACATATTTATATGACATTTGTTGCATTTAATCCATACTAATTAATAGTCATTCATTTATTGGTCATTTCTTTCAGCAGACTGCATTTATTTCTACAAAGCAAAGTAAATGATGATTGTTTCATACTCTGGTTTTCAGTTACATGGCAGATTGTCAGATAGTCAGTGCCTGTACAACATTTGTTGAAGAACATGGGAATGAGATTCTTGAGAAGAATCTCTCCCGCAACTTCCTGATTCACCTAGTAAACTTGTTTGACTTCAGCTTAATCCGCCCAGAGGTGGTCCAGAGATCGTACGCAATGCTGGAAAATCTTAGGGAATCTATGGGACTGGCTTGATGACGGCCTTCAGATTAGACATAAGATCTTTAACAGTGATTTGTCTACAAAACTATGATACACAACTTGCCACCACTTGTGATTCATTACCTCCAGTGACACTAAGTCAGCAAAAACAATGGCTGAGTATTGTAGCATGACTGCAGTACAATTGTTAAGGTGTGAATTCAGTGGTCTGTGCTTGAATAACTAGGGTGGTCTGCAGTGTACATCATCACATTGAGGGTACTAAAAAATCTAATCAGAGAAGCAATATTAATAGAATAAATAGAGGGTTAGATGAACTTTCACAGCGTTTGCATCGTGGTAACTAGTTTTGGAAGTGTCTAGGACACCAGGTAGTAATTTATTACCTCCCCTTCCCCATTCAACCATATAACTTTTCAATGTTTATGCGGTGAATTCCTTTTAACAAACGAATTTTAGCTGTTTGCACGTTTCATTATGCAAGATGCAAAGCATAGTACAGTTTATTTTGAAGGTTTTGATCATCCAGATGACAATAAGGATAAGAGGACACTGATGAATAAAGGATGCATGCATGGCAAAATAATTTGTGCTTCTAGAAAGAGCAGTAAACACTTGTGTCTTTTTGTCATAGGCTTCATTGCAAAACGTTCAAACATTCTTGAATGTAGACAAGGTTTTTGTTTGCAGGGGGTAGGGGGAGGTTGATGTATTGCTTATGTAAAACAAGAATGTTGGCAGACATTCAAGAGGACAGCAGTTAACAAGGATTTTATTTTACATCTACATTTGATCTATTTTGTCATTGCTTGCTTATAGATATCTATCTGTTCCATCCCCACCCCTGGTTTTTTTTTTCTTTCTTTCTTAATGTTCTTCAGGATCCCACATTTACATTGTATGCAAAATGGGAGAGATGCATGTGTAGTTTCTGGGTTTAGTTATCAAAGCAATTAGAACACAGTTTGCACTGGCCAGCATTTCTTGCTGTTTTTATGGTGGTTCATAACAGCTTTACAAAAATATACCATGCTTTATAAAAGGATTTGCAGTTAGTGTTGTTTTGGTCACAATGCAGACTGAAAATTATGCTAGCCAGTTTGAAGGCAAGAAGTGTTAAAAGAGCAGTGAGTGGGAATGAGAAGGGGGAGGCCTTGATTACTAAATACAATGGTAAGGCAGCTACCACTTTTCCAATCCACTTAGAAATCTTTAATTTTTTTCCCTTTCGTGTTTTCTTGGATGGATTGCCAGGTGTGTTTGAGAATCCTGTAGCTTTGAGTGCTCAAGTAGGCTTGTCTTATACAGAGGGTATAATGCTAATCTTTTGCGACTAATGGCATTGTTCTTTTCTAGTGAGGTGCAAAAGTTGTGCGCTTAATGGGTCATGTATTTTATGTATTATTTGTGCAAGTTAATGGCTATGTTGACTGGCGAGCATGTGATGAAATTCGATAGTAAGGTCCGTCTTTCTTTCGTCTCACCCCCTTTTTTTTCTTTTCTCTATCTCCCCAAAATGCTTTCTCACCTCACGATGTTAAATCAGTTGAGAAACTGAACAGAGAGAAGAACAAATGAAAGGCATGTCAGAATATGATGTTTATTTTGCATCCTATACTAAAGGAATTCTTCAAATTGTAGCGTACAGTGTATATATTGACAGTTGTATGAAAGTATGTGTGCTAGTACGCATTGGCATTATGCAAATTGCATGCACAGAATTACAAAAAATGCATGAAGTGGAATAAATGAATTGTCTTATTGGTGTGTGTTTTTGTATGGAAGAATTTGCACTTAATTTTATTGCTGTGGTTTGAAGTGTCATTGAAACCAGGCTCCACTAGAATTGGTCTTGCAAGACAGACATGATGAACAGGCACAAACACTTGGAGGAAAAATACATATCTGTGTTTTTAAACACTTTGATAAAAACAAAGCTACCAAAAGTGGTTTGCCAAAGAAGTAAATTTTCCTCTGCAATTACTGTTTTACAATAAATGACTAATTCTTATGGTTTATTTGTATTTGTTAAATTTTAGATAGTAAAACATTAAGAAAAATAATGGGAGTTATTCTGTAAGTGTGCATGTATGGGTACGTGCAAGGACCACTTAAGATAACTTTATTTTTATACAGCAGTTGCCTGGCTAGTTTTTCTGCCTGTATGGTTACTAGCATAAAAATAAATAGGTAAATGCAGATATACCAAAGATGTGTTATGAGGAAGAATGAAGGCCATTTCTCAGTCACAGCCAACCTTGAAGCTTCCAAGTTGACTATATGTGGCCACATACTGTGCTGAAAGCAGGGGTGGCAAATGGGGCGGCCGCCCCAGGCCCCGCTCTCGAAGTGGCCCCGAGGTCATCTTTATGAGTTTGTCAACTTAAAATATATTCTGTGTTAAATGGAAAAATGCTGAGAGGGGCTCTTTAAAATCGAGCTTCTTCAAAGTCAAATTCGCCTAACTATATAAATCAGTGCTTCCGGCATCATCAATAGGGATATAGATACACGTACTCCATTACCCCGGTCCTGCGTGGATGGTCGGCCCCAGGCCCCGCGTATTCCTAACGCCGCCTCTGGCTGAAAGCTAAAACTCCTTTAGACAATAACGAACTTTTTATTCTCAACTAAGCCATTCAAGTCATACTCTTTTGAGTCCAGATTCACTTTGGTTACCAACTGCATTATAACAAACTTCGTTAATCCACCTGTTCCCTTTTCAACATGCCTTCTGCAAAGTGACCAATGCCATGAAACAAGTCAAAAGTGAGAATGTATGCCATGACTTGAGAGGTTCGTTGATTCGGGGACTATATGGGCCTGTGACAAGAAAAATTTCCCTTGACTAACCCTGATCCACGAGCCATGCCCTAGAATCTGTACTGCTTTTTGCTAAACAAATAATTCACTAACTTTTACCGATCCTATAGGCTATGGGAAGTCGATAACGGTATATATAAATTAAAGCTGGTTTTTGGTCCTGTTACACATATGGAAACATTAGAGTTCTACATCTGGGTTGGGTTAGGTGTGCTTCCAACCGAACTTTCGCTTTCTTGGAGAGGCAACAATAATTAAAAGTACATGTATATAGCGGACGTCGAGGCAAGTTGCGAATCTGATTTTACATGGGTTCCTGTTTGATTTCTATAGTACATGTTTTCTCCTCTCAACTAGGTGCTAGCCTGCTACTGATGGTACGACTGCGCAAAATACAAACTATAGTTTTTTTTCCCAGTTAACTCTGCTTTAGGGTCTGTTTTCTACGACGACAAGCTGTCACTTATGCCACTAGAAAACAACTCGCAGCACCTTAAGCTGTAGAAATATTTCGTAAACGGTAAGAAAAGAGCAAAATTAGATTTCTTAACTATTTATTATTGTCTTAACATAACTGTTTAAAGATGTTTAGGAGACTGTTTCTGAGTGCACAGTTCATGCCCTCTAGTTCGAATAACTATAAGGGAAGTAAGTGCAGTTCTACTTATTTCTGACGCACTATTCTCCCCTCTTTGTGAAACCGTTCAACTGTAAATGATAGGTCATCGATAAAGTTTAAAGTCTAAAATTTTCAATTTCTTAAAATATTCACTAAAATGATTTTATGCTGTATAAATTATCCATTTTGATACCTAACAGATGTTTACCTGAAAGACAATATCATAAAGGGGAGCCATTCAGTTATCGAATCAGCTGTGACGTCACAATTTTGGGGGTCAACCATCGCACAAAAAGATGGCCGCGATGGAGCCCCAGTTAGGGCGCAAAACAATCTCTGTTTGGATTATTCACTATCTGTTTGTATTACATCTTATTCCATATGGTAAGTATGAGTCACAGATTTGATATTATGTAGTGTATTTTATCTGAAAGAGCTCGTTTGTTATCTTCAAAAGGTGAATCTGTAGCTTCTGATCACTAAACTGTACCTGAGAGAACTTCAGCAAAACAATGCGATTGATCTTTGTCTGTGGCTAGGCCCTTCGCGAAGATAAATTTTAAGGTGTTCGTTCTTAACACCGTAATTTGAAAAATATAGCGAGAAATGTAGATTGATGATTGTTTTATGTTATGGCATGTGATATAGGAATGTAAAATAATTGTAAATATGCAGTACAAGAACAAAGAGGATCCATTTAGTCTTTATTTTGCGGCCATCTTTTTGTCACCACTCTTTAGTGATATTTGTTTGACCGCCCTTACCAGCCTACCTTTTCGCTTCCTATACACTTCCAAAAGTGGTAGCCTAAGTTTATTTCTGAAAAAGTAAGGTGCACTACCCTTTCCCAATTCACAGCATAACACTTTAGTTTTGCATTCAACCAGACGAAATCCATACCACTAATGTAGTTAAGTAAAGCTAATGAAAAAGTTCTGAAGATATCGAACAAGCGTTAAAACACAAAGTTATCTTGTGACATCCATTGGTCCAGCCAGAAAGTTAATCAAGGTAACACATAACGTGAAATAATAAGTGACAGGAATTGATAAAACTTGGTTTAGCTTGTAGAAGCCTGTGAGTGATCAGATTCAATCAGGCACGTTTGGTGAGTAAATTATTAACAGGAAACACAGCACAGTTACCTAGTTCCTTTCCCCTACCCTACATCTGGTATAAATGTATTTCTTTTGAGGCACACACGACAGTAAAAAAATCAGCGATGTTGCATATGCTATATGCAGTCTGCAGCCTAATCACAGTATACTGCAAGTAAGTTTGGATTGCAAGTAAGTTTGGATATTGGAGATGTCTGATTTCTTTTAGATTTGATAGAAAGTAACTTTTCAGGAAGGAATGAAGCAAGAACAATTGCCTTCTATATACTTTGAACTTGAGTTATAATTTTGATTTATTCTCCTATCATTTATTTTAGTTCTTTTAACAATACAGCTTTATTGATAATTCAAAATAGTGCTTGTACTAGCAATAATAAATGTATGATACAAAGGTACATATTGAAATAGTGAAAATGCTTAAATTTTATGCGTATTTAAGTATGTATGTCATGGCATTGCTCATAAGATGCTTGAACAGATGTATTAAGTAGAATCCCAGTAAACAGAGAGGAGGAAAGAATGGGATATTTTAGTGCTTTTGCATCCGATAAAACCTGATAGAGAAGACATGACATGGGGTGCTACCGGAGTATCCCATTTGTTCCCCACTTATTATCCCCAGAGACTATATAATCGTAGCTGTAGTTTTCAACTCAATCATTCACTATTTCCATGGTTCACACTTGTGTTTGTTATTTTTGCTATTATCAGACCAAGTCTGGTCCCAACTTTTGTTTGTTCATCCTGACATAAGTTTTTTAAAGGGTTGGTCCAAGGTCTTTGAAAAGGAAAACTTCCATTCATGATAAACCTGGCACATGTCTGTTGTTCTATTAACCATGATCTGAGTTAACCTTTATTGCATATTTACCTGCGCTTGTGAAAATATCCGTTAATTCTTGTAGTTGCTGCTGCCAGATAGCTTTATATCATCAATGCAATAAAGGTTGTTGATGGTTTTGCCTTTCACTGAAATGGTGCTTTGTTGGTTGGATAACATGGTATAGGCTGGATTTAATTTTTTGATTTTTATATTTTGCAAAAAAAAAATTACTGACAAATGGCATCTTAGAAGTATAAGTAGTTGTTGAGTGCAGGTGATACTGGGAAAGTAGCAGTCAAGAAATGGTTTCGGGAAATAAGACATGAGATGGGTTGAATAGTATCGGTGGTCGAATGGTAGAGTGTTGTTGTTTTTATGTTCAGGATTCAAGGTTGTTGGTTGTCCTTGGTGTTTGTTGGTTGTTTTTTTTTTTGGTGGTTTTTTTTTTTTGCACACCTTCTGTATTATATTGGTTCCTTGGTTTTTGAAGGATTTTTTGTGTAAATATTGCATCTAGTACCTGACTCCTAATAGTAACAGTGCTAAAGTTCAGGTTCTCACATCAGAAAAGGCCCTTTAGGAAAGGTGAGCAGACTAAGTTTCCCTAAATATTCTTAAGTGTAAAGGGCCAAAATGGAGTAAAAATTGGTGACATTTTTCAGGAGTCAAGGGTGGGATGTGCTTTCCAGGAACCTTGAACAACTAGTAAAATGTTAGCTGCAGTTAGTTTTTCTTTACCATTATTATCAGTTTGGATGTTCGTGCTAAAACCTACTGTAACAATTTCAAATATTCATTAGTTTCAGCGTAGGTCATCAGTTCCACTAACATAAAATGAGCAGTCTACTTCTACTGTTAGTAGTTGCTTTTTAGCCGAAGAAACTAGGTTTTTTTCATTTTGATCATTATATTTACATCATCCTTTCTTGTCAGAGAATAAACATGATTTTAATAGTTTAGTTTATTCCTTGTTACTCATCAAAGAGATGCAGGTTGTTAATAAAGCTGTCATTTTTTCAGCCTTTATAGTAATACTGTGGATGAACAAACTAAATATTTAAAATCTGTGAATTGTTTTTAAGATGTGATATGTTAAGATGCTGAAAAACATATTAATAGATTGGCAGCAGGAGTTAAAAACTGTTGCATGTAGTAGCACCCGAAAATATGTCTTAAACACCTATGAAAAAAAGCATATGAACTAGGCAAAGGTTGATAGTGCAAAGTCAGTACAATCAAAGAATTGATGTTAAGAAAAGAATGTTATCATCAGCAGGCTTTGCAAGTTTGAGACAGTGTTATGAGGATATGCAGTGACTTCTCATTTCTTGAGTTTCTGTTTAGTGCTGTCTTCCTTTAGCCTTGGAGCAGGCACTGCCTTTCTTGCAAACATGTTATATGAGGTGCCTGCCTGGCTGTCTGGGTAACCTAATCCACCATTGCAACTGACAGCTTGGCATTAGTGGCATAGTCTTTAGGTGCACTAAGGGTGATGAGGTGTTGGAGGGGAACGTTATGAGCAGCAGGAAAAGAGCATTGGGATGAAGCAAGCAGGGAAGCAACATGCAGTAATAATGAGATGATGATATTACATATCAGTAATACAGATTTCTTCAGAAGGAAAAGAGCACTGTACTTTCAGACACCAACCTAAGGCAAGCCTTAGTTTTGATGTGCCAGTGATGTTTCTCTCTTTTGATTAAAACATATCCAAAAGCTGGTTAATTCTTTAAAAAAAAAAACCAAATGGGCTTCAGTTATCTGTCACACATGTGCCACCATTTTTTAATTTGATGTTTTAATCTTTTTTTCATGCTTCTTATTGTTAACAGCTTCAATGATTTATTATCAGTGTTGTCTTGTTGTATCATTTATTATCAGTTTTGTCTTGTTGTATCATGTGCAATGAGCATTCTTCGGAATGGATACCTGCGCATTACAAATCACCATCATCGTCATCATGTTTCTTGTTACACCATTCAGGGCTTTCCATCACTGGAAACTTGCATTTATCATGTAAGAGAGCTCTGCATCAAGTAAAATTGTATTAGTGCTCTAACAAATAAATATTAAGTGCTGTAACAAATAAATAATTTGGGGTTAGGGCTCTGAAAATGTCAAAGGGCTTAGGTCAGAGGTCTTATCGTACAAGACGTTTGTAATAAACCAGGCATGAAAGTTTATACTTTGTTATTGTTATCAAAGGGAAGGACTGGTAGAAGATTTGAAGGGTAGGGATAGGGGCTAAAACCCTAAACAGTTTTAACTGAGACTCTTAAAACTACCAACAGTTTTAACTGCTGCTCTGAAAATACCTTTTATTTTATGAATGGGAAACCTTGATCAATAATAATGCCAGTTTTTAGATTTGTCATTTAATTTTTTTTGTAAAATGTGTATTACATCTTGATCAAATCTTGGTTATCCCCATCATGAAAAAGAGTAGAGTTTCCATCCCATTGTGAATGTTAAAGCTTAAAAATCAAAAGTTGAAGTCTAAAAAGAGAAATGCAGCTTAAACATTTTGCTGGCAGCTTCTTATTTAGCATGTTTACAGTTTCATAATAAGAAGTCAGTAAGAATTGTTGAGATTTAGATAGATATCTAGCTGTGTAAGTCTTAGTTTTTACTCTACATGTTTAGAGACCTGATGGGGTTGAATCGGCTTGTCATATCCTACCTTTTGTGTTTAGGAAGACACCTTTGGAAAAGTTTTGCATTATACCCATACACAACATTAGTTTGGTTTTATGTATTTGATAATTTTGAAATTTCTGTTCTTAAAAATCCTGCCAGCAGTTTCAAAATGTGTTTGTGCATGCTGAGGTTCTTTAAAAAGAAAATGTTGTTTGGAAGTATTTGGATTTGTAATGTTTAAGAACATTTAAAGCAGCATGTATTTACAGGAAATGGTCTGAAATGCCACTGCAACCCATGCCCAGAAACAGCAGTGAATGAAACATGCTTGGCAGAACCAGAGAGCAAATGTTTCGCATCTGTTAGGGTCAGTTACGTGGAAGAAGGCAGCTTGGAGACATGGACATGGGGCTGTCTTCCCCCAGGGGAAAGCTCACTTATGCAGGTATGTGTAAGCTAGGGAAAAACAGTAACTATTTTTCTGACATTTATTACATGTTAAAGAACATTTATTAGGTATTAGCACAATTACGTTTTCTTAATTTCCACAAGAAGAACCAACGAAAATTGTAAGCCATAAAAACTTTGCTGCCACTATGTCATTTGGCATAATTCATGCATTTGTGACTATGTTGTTTAGAACACTTACAAGTTTCTTCCTAGCAAAAGAAAAAAAATGATGGATTCTAAAAATACTTCCTTCAGCCCTTTGTGGTATCTCGTTTGTTTCTTACTCTTTAGAAGGCATTGGATTTTTTTTTTTTTTTTTCATAACATTTGGTTGCACTTCACCTTTCTTTGTTTAGTGTCTGTAAATTTTGAACTGATCACTATGACTTAAAATGTAAAACTAAGATAAGGTAACCCTTTCTGTGTTGTTGTGGGGGATGAGATGTTAAAGAAGTTGCTTTTCTTGGGATCACTTTTTTTTTAAAATGAGGTGGTTTCCCATTTCCTCAACCTGCTTTGTATTCCCCAACCTCTATGGAGTCAGGTACCTGTTACTGACATCTACTTCATTTGGGGGAAGTTTGCTGTGCCACATGGGTATTGAACTAACATTCCTCTGGGACCAGTGCTCTAACCACTTGATTGTCTGCTTCCCCATGTGAATCTAACCTACAAATTTGCAGTGTAAGGGCAATGAGGTGCCTCATTCAACACCCACCTCAATAGCTTGCTGTGACTCAGGGGATGAGTGCAACAAGGACCTTACACCTGAGTACACTGAAAGATCAACCACTCTCCCACCAGGTATGTTTCGAAATATGCTTCTCTTTATGACCTAATTAGAATGTACTAAAGGCAAGAAGGATTATCAAAATGTAGGTTTGAAATGCATGGTCAAATGTACATTTGAAAGAATTTTTGTTTTATTTTTGATCTTTCAATGCTGTTCTTCGTCATTTGTCTTTTGTTCTTTTTGTAAATAAGGAATATTTTTGAAACTGTTACTGTTATAAAAATTTAAGGAGGTTGTTGAAAAGTCTGAGTCTGAGTACTACTTTATCATAAAATAATTTGAGTGATTTTACTAATAGAGGTGTGTTTTATGGACTAGATTTCCAGGCTTTTTAAGTTTAAGTCGTGTTCTTATAGTCCCAGCTTCACCATCATCCGTTCAACAAACACAGATATTGGACAAGAAGTGAGGGTGGCAAAACAAAGGGGGTATACAATCTATAACTAAAGGAAACTGTGAAGACTATCCATTCTGCTTCAATGTGCAGTAAGAAGCAGTGCTGGGAAGATAACAAGTTGATGAAATATTAAATGCCTTTGCAATATTTTTGTTTTATTTGGCAGCATAGGAACATATTCAGTATTGATCAGACATTCCTTTCTTTCTAGCATACTGAAGGATAGTTTTTATTAATATTAGTTTTATAAATCAAAGACTTATATGTAACATCAAACTTCATTGATGTCGTGCTTTGAATTTGCAGAGATTTTGTAGTTTAGAGCTGACTTGGAGTTTTCCAGAAGTAGTCATGAAAAATATTTAAATTCTTGTATGCTGCCTGGTTGAATATATTTCTTTCATGTACCATCTAACATACCTCTTTTTCTTTGCTCGGGGTTGCGGGGTTGTAACTTTTTATTAAGAGGGATAGAAAAACAACCTTTGAAACAGTTTTTAGAAGTGACTTCATGGTCTTTCCTTGAGATATAGATTATAGGTTTATAACTTTTTAAATTCATTATGATGGTATTTTGTGTGACTGCTAATTAAAGTGGATGCAAAACACCTGACTCATTTCATATGGATTAGATATGGGAAAAGTGTTACAACATTATCCATGGTCACTAGACAGATGTAGCTAGCATGCTAATTTTTAAAAAGTTGCAAATTTGATGACATCAGTTTTTCATCACTCAGATGCTGAAGAGCCCAAGAAGAATGAAAGCATGACCAAAATAGCATTGTTGGTGTCAGTAACAGTCTGCTTGATTATTTTTACCATAACCATCACCTTTATCTTTCTCAGGTGAGCAATTTGTATTCTCCTTAGAGAAAGCTTAAAAGACAAGCAACATTTTCCTAGATGATGAGATTTAGAGAATTAGCCTCTGCTAATGAACAAACTCCAAGCCAGACAACCCCTTCTATTTTTGAGCTACAAGCTTTCAAACTGACATTTTCACCATTGCACAGAAGAGGTCTAATTATGTTGGAACATGATACACCTAGTTGAATTCCACTCCTAGTTGCACAGAAGAGGTCTAATCATGTTGGAACATGATATACCTAGTTAAATTACATTCCCAGTTCTTCGTTTGGGCATAATAAAATGACTTTTCCTGTATCCATGTTTTAATAAAATGCACTTTTTGTCCTGTGCATGCTAATGTTTGACAGAATTTATCCTTAAATTGAAAAAGGTTATTTGTTCCAATTTAGTCCCTTAGTATCCTGTCACAAATAAGACTCATTCCTTTATTGCTGCTGGTCATTGCTGTCATCTCGAATTTAGTTTAGCTCATTCTGTATTAATTCTAAGACTATTTTTCCATTTTTATTTAACTAAAACTTAATCCATTTGTGCAGACTAGTTTGTTGGGGTTTGTTGTTCACTTTGGTAATGCAGATTCTTTGCACTTACCTAGCTGATGATGTAGTTTTAGACAGATTTGTTACTGCAATATGCATGATGAGTGCACACCTATTAATGTGCTACACTATGCAAGAATGATGATGATGATGATTGTTGTAGATATAGGCAAAGAGAGCTCCATCGAAAGCATCTTTTAGCTGAAGCTGAGAACGAGACATTTATTGGCATGGGGGACACATTGCAAGACCTCATTGAGCAGTCCCAAAGCTCAGGCTCAGGTTCAGGCCTTCCGCTTTTGGTACGCCATTGCATGTCTTTTTAAAATACAGCTTTATATTATAATAATTGTAATATAGGCACCATCCAAGTTTGTTCAGGAGAGGGTTACTAGGTAGGCATTTATCTCCAAATCCGCAACCATCTGAACACTCAGACATTAAATACAGGCCAGGAAGCAAAAAAAAAAAAAAAGGAAATCAGCAACAAAACTACTAGAGTACTAGAAAGGTGTTTGCTGTGTTGAACTGATGAAAGTTGATGGCTTTAAAATAAGGTAGGAGAGTTTGTATCTATTCACAGAACTACGGCGTAAAACTTTTTTTTTTTTTACTTCTTGAATATTTTAAATTCTTGAACTAAGCCTTCATAATTATATAATTGCAAAACTAGTATGCTTACTGTGTACACTGGAAAAACAAATGTGGAAAAGTCAGGTTTTCTGTTGCTGAAAATTTATGCCCCTTCAATTGATTATTCTGTCATTTTCACTTTTTGCTTGAGATAATGACAACATGATAAACTATAAAATAGCTGAGATGTATAAAGGTGTAGGAGATTTTAATTATGCTTATGATTTTAGCTGGATAAACAGTTATTTTTAGCAACTTACCAGATGGACAATAGACCTGTTAAGTGTTGTGCAAAATATATATGTGTGTGCATATTTGTTGATGTTGCTTAGACTGCAGAGTAAAGATTGTGTTACTTGTAAAACAGTTTTTAAATATTGTTTTGCAAGTTTAGAGAAAAAGTTTATAATTTGCTGCGGATTCTACTTCAGGTGCAGCGAACTATTGCAAAGCAGATAAGTTTGGTGCGCAGCATTGGGAAAGGACGCTATGGAGAAGTGTGGAAGGGCAAATGGCGTGGCGAGAATGTTGCTGTCAAGATTTTTTTCACCACGGAGGAGGCTAGCTGGTTCAGGGAGACAGAATTATATCAGACAGTGCTTTTAAGACATGAAAACATTCTTGGTGAGGATGGATACCAAGTCTTGTGAAGCTAGAAATATCCTTAACAGTTTTTGATATCCTGTAGAAAATATTTCCCAGCTTTATATTTTCTGTCTTTACTGTTTTTAAACACTGAGGCAGAGTCACATGTAGCCTCTAAGCAAAATAATCTTTTCTTAAATGGGCTGACATTGGATAGTGCTGCCATTGCATTTTACTAGAATCGCCTTCGTCAGCTACTATTTTTATTGTTACCCGTTTGTTTCAGTAGCTTTTTTTTTAATCTAGTAGCATTAGAATTGTGTTGTCAGAGAGGTATATTCTTGGTTGATAAGGTAGTGTATTATTTTTATCTAGGGTCATCCAATGCATTTGACACAGAAGTATTAACAAACCAATTATGAGCATGATTGTTCTACCAGGTTTTATTGCTGCGGACATCAAGGGCACAGGATCATGGACACAGCTCTTCCTGATCACAGATTACCACGAGAATGGTTCTTTGCATGACTACCTACAAGATCGGGTGATTGATACTGGAGAAATGCTAGCACTGGCACATTCGGCTGCCTGTGGCTTGGCTCACCTCCATATTGAGATCTTTGGAACCAGAGGTCAGCCCTAGCATCTCATTTTGTTGCACCAGAGACCTCACTTGAATAAATGAAGGAAAAAGATGTGACTCTTGTGCAATGTCTTTAAATTGTGATGTTTCTCTTTTTCTTTCATCAGTTGTACCCTAAATCAAGCCAGGTCTTGTCTAAAATTACCATTTATAATGCCACCTATCTATCAACTCACCTAAATCTACATTAAACCAATTTCATCACCTCAAATGTAACCTTGGACTTAAGTTATGCCCCTTGCCTTATTTACTGACTATAGGTTGTTTGGTTCTGTATTCCATGCACATTAGGCTTTTTTGTTTTTAAAATTGCTGTTTATGTAGTGTGGTATATTTTTATGGTTCTGCCCTATCATCCTACAAACATGATATGGAAGTTTTCTCAAATGTATCTTAACTGAATCTTTGCAAAATGACACATTCAGAAGTTAGCGGCAATGTTTTCCTGACCTTATTACTGTGTATGTTTTCCATCCTGTGAAGTAGTAAAGTGGGGAGAAAATATAAGTGCACCTGCATGTTTTAGGAGGGAATATATGTTTATAAGTGAATGTATCATATTTAGGAATTTCCTTGAAAACCTTAGATAACACAGGAATGAAACATCACTGAGTGGGTTTGTAGTCATAATTGTTGCCAGCAGTGTAGCTGGAATATTCCTACTTGAGTAAGGATATAGTGATGACCGTTATGGTAATTATCATTCTGAGATAATGTGAGTGTCTTATTTCTTTGGATGGCAGTCTGGTGGTGCAAGTGTTAGTGTCTGTAACCAATACAGTGATGGTTGGCTGTCCTGGGTTGAGATCTTATCGCAGACACGGTGACATAGTCTTAGTTGGTGGCTCAGCATAAAGCACTAATTCTCCACCCTACTTCCCCTTCTTTGTAATGGATGCTGTTAGTTTTTGCAAAAGGGAGGATTGTTGCTCAAATCTTCATTCTCTGATGTCTTCAGGAAAACCTGCCATAGCCCACAGGGATATAAAGTCCAAGAACATTCTTGTAAAGAAGAATGGCACCTGTTGCATAGCAGACTTGGGGCTTGCAGTTCGATACATCAGGTATGTTACAGTAGTAAGTCTGAATGTTGAGGGGATTTACATAGATGATTATAGTTGCTGTACAATCTCTTTGTTCATTGTATACAGCAGGATTTTTATCAATTTGAAGTTCATTATGAAATTTAGATGGTAGTTGAATAACTTATGTTAAAGCCATATCTGATTTTTTTTTAAAAGTACCTTTAGGTATTAACAATTACAGATTGTGTTTTTTTAATGTTGAGCAAAACATTGGTCTTATTCAAAAATAAAAATAGAAAGTTTTATTGCAACTTTATTATACTACAGCACAACCTGGTGTTACACTAGATTATAACCTTTTGTTCCTGCCAACAGTGAATCCAATGAGGTTGACTTGGCACCAAATCCCCGACAAGGCACAAAACGCTATATGGCCCCAGAGGTTCTGGACATGACCCTGAACACAAACCACTTTGATGCTTTCAAACAGGCTGATATGTATTCATTTGGTCTTGTGCTGTGGGAGATTGCAGGGCGTTGCAATCTTGAAGGTTTTTTTTTTCCCTTTCTTTTCTAGAGTTAGAATTTAAGAATATTCCCCATCCCATAGCTCTTTCTTGTATTTTAAAATTTGTCAATTTTTTTTTTTTTTAAGTGACTGACCTGTCACTCAGGTCATAATTTTTTTCTGACTGAAATATTAATTTGAGAATGCAGATATATGTGCCTATAGCAGCTGGATATTGATGTTTATTAGATGAGGAGTGTCAGTGATCGGAAACAGACCATGAAGTATCTAATTAGTAGTATGTAAAATGGTGTGCTAACATACCAGTTGAGGGCTGTACAGAAAGTAGACATTTTTAGAGACATATCTCTAACCTATTTACCAAAAGATAATTCAGATGCAGAATCATGTTTTAACTTCAGTATGTAAATGGATGCATTAAAAATATGAGACAAAGCTGTTACTAACATGCAGCCACACTGAAATAAACAGTTTAAGACAAGATGGTAGGTTAAAAACTATCCACATGTAGAATGAGAAAATTTATCATTTTTTAGCATATAAAAATACTAAACAGTTGAAAACTGATTTGTTTTCATTATTGATTTGCCAAGCCTTGAACAGGATCTGTTTCTTGAACACAGATGCATGTGAAGAGTACCAGCTGCCATATTACAACTACTTACCACATGACCCTAGTTTCGATGATGTCAGGAAAATTGTTTCAATTGAGAGGATTCGACCTGAAATCCCTGACTGGTGGCAGTCAGATCAAGTAAGGTGGTTTATGCAAATGTGTGTATCTTGGTACAAAAACTGAGGCTTCAGTGAACTTGGCTGATCTCAAAACTAATGATTTATTTATTAGTGAGGGGATGGCCGAACAAATTTAAAGATCTGGTGTGTGTGGGTGTGTGTGTGATGCTGGCAAGGCCTATTTAAACATTGTAAGAGGTAAGAATCTTTGACATTGTATTTTGTTGTTTGAACATTTCTGTAAGTTTAAAGAAGAGATGCTTAATTGGTAGAACATACTGCACCTTTCGATTTTTTTTTTGTTTTCTGTTCTGTAATCAGTACATGAAGGTGATGGCAAAAGTCATGAGTGAATGCTGGAGTGGAAACCCTGCAGCACGTCTGACAGCACTGCGTGTGAAGAAGACTTTAAGCAAGATGGTTGAGCAGCACACATCCTCGTTGCCAAGCACGAAGTCTTGAGCAGAGAGGAGAAAATTTGCCTGACCATCGAGGAAATGTTACTATAGTTTGACAGATACCTGAGTCAGGGGTGCAGCTTCACCTCAGACACAGGATGTTTCAGAAGGTTTGGCGGCTGCTGCTGTAGTTCACTGAAGTTTTTATCAACGTGATCGTGATCGCAAGATACCAGGGAGTGTCACAAGAAAGATTCTTTGAAGATTTTTTTTGGGGGGGAGTGGGGAGGTGTCAAGAGCAAAGTAAAGGAGCATGTGTAAGCATCCTTCTGCAAGGCTGCTGTCAACTTTGAAGAGTGTTTCTCTGAAGAGTGTGTCCAACGTGTTCAGATATGCTTACCTTCCAAAAGCATTGCCAATTTTTTATTCAATGTGAGGAAAGATGTGCACAAACCAGCTGTGAATAATGCAGTCACGTGAATGCTAGATAGCTATATGAAGTATCGTGAAGTGTTCCTACTTAAATTTGTTGGGTTAGAAAATTATACATTTTTATGGCAAAAGTTGGGAAGACATCATAGCTTCATATTACTCCATATTTTCTGGAAGAATTTGGGAAGAACGTGAGGTGGCTTGTAAAGCTCAGGTTTACTTTGTGATGTAACAAGGGGGAGCTGTATGCGGGGAAGAGTTTAGTTGAAGAGACTCTGCTCTGGTAGTAATGGTCGTCATTCTGTAAACAATGTCCTCAGGCTTCTTCAGCTTCAGAAAGAAATAGGTATGATGCCTAGATAAACTGAAGACTGCTCATTACAGTAGACATACAGGGATACACTACTGACAGGGAGATTTATTTCCCAAAATAGAGTAACGGTCAAGAGACAGTCTTCTTGAGGCCCCATTTAGACATATGAACATGTATGTAATTTTGTGTGCTTGTGTTTGTGTGGATGTGCATGCATGCTTTTGTGTATGTGTGTGCATGTATGTGTGCATGCCAGCGTGGTAATGTTCCTGACATACAGGTGATATGGTATTACAGACTTCGCAGTGTGGTAATGTTCCCGACATACAGGTGGTATATACCATACCATACAGACTTCACAATTTTCACTCCATCCACATCACAACAACCAGTTCTCTTTTCTTTTCTATGGAAAAATTAAAGCTTGATGCTTGATTTTTCATTTGGAAATAATGCTTATTGATGGACAGAAATCCTGGCTTTTAATTGTGCACATACTTGAAATCTTATCAACAAATTTATTCTCAGGAAAGACTTTGCCCAAACTGGCAAATGGCATGTTACATTTGTTGGTGTAAAAGGTTTGTGATGACAAGCCTAATATAAATGACTCACAGTAGCTGCACTAAATTGCCACCTACTGCTGTTTTCCATTTTCCCCACCAACCCCTATACTTGTGGTTGTTTTTAATGTGTTCAAATGCATGTATTGAGGCTGCAGGTGTGTTTTAAGAAAACATTGTTTTCCACCCCTCCTGTCCTGTTTGTCACAGCCGATCTGATTTGTGTTCTGAACTCTTAATGTTCTCCTGTACATCTGACACTTTTACAGGCTAATTAAACAAGCCGAAAGAAATAAATAGTCATCAGGTGTACGCAGCTTTATTTGACTGTGCTTCAGTTCTTTGTTTCATTAGCTGGAAAAGAAAATCCTTACGTTACAGGGAAGTTTTCATTGAACTGAAGTAAACAGAAGAAGGGCCAGGACTTGTAGTTATTCGCTTGGTTACAAAGGAACCTAGAACCACGAGATGATTTTTTTGTGTTTGCAACCCTCAAATTTACAGTGGGTGTGACAGTTCACGCAAGACCATTACCAAGGCTGGAACTGCAATTGAAGTAGGCTTACAGCAAAGGCAATATGTAGCATTCTGCAGGAAGCAGCAAGCTTTGGTTGGAGAGCTGCTTTGAAGTGCACTGTAAGACTAGTGTACCCTAACAGAGCTTGTGTTTATTCCTGGTAACAAGACAGACCTGGCATATATTTGATTAATGCTTTGTTTAGATAGTTTTGTGACGAGTGTCTTTACAGCACAAGGGTTGCAAATTTGAAAATGTCATTGTTGGAAGTAGTGTAGTGTACAGCTTATTTTGCTAGGGATTGACTTATTTAACTTTGTTAGCCAGTGTATATTTTCAGTAATCATAACAGTAAGCTTGTACTAAGTTATTGCTCATCTGTGGCAAATTAACCTGTGTACAGCTGTACATTTAGATTCCTCTTTTAATATACAAGGTAAACAGTGGCAGTTGGCAACCATGTGAGCAAAAGAAAACCATCTGCTTGAGACAACATCCATTTTTGCAGGACACTGGAAAAGACAAAAAAGAGAGCCTTGCTTGATTCTGGTTTTAAAGAATAAAAGGGCTTAGTGACATTTTTTGGTTTGGCTGTTGGCATCTTGAACAGAGCTTTGCCCCACTGCTTGAGATTCTGGTTCTGTGGAAGATGTCTGGTTCATTTGTCAGGGATGATAATGTTTTATTTGGTAAAATGCTTGCTTTCTTTTAATTTTACAGTGATATATTGTTACAAATCTTTTACAATGCAGCAGTTTTACAAGTTCTTTTACGAATGGCATGGTCACAAATGATTGAGTTCATATCATGAACAACCAGCTCTTTTTTGTAGTGATTTAGTTTCATGCAGATTTTATGATGAGTTTATTTTTGCATACAGCATTTATAGATTAAAATCTTTGATTTTTGTTAAACATCCACACAACATCCAACTTTGTGATATTTTGTACCATTGTTTTCTGCTACTTCTGAGGGTCTTCGCAAGACTGGTAATGAACTACATGTCTTTTAAAACAAAATTATAGGTCAGCCTTGACCTCAGTCTTCCTGTTTTCAGACAAGCTACTTGTTCATAATTAACATGTATAAATAGATTCATTCATAGCTTATTGGTCAATCATGTTATGATAGGTATTTTCTGGCTCATTTCCTGTGAATGAGAAATCTTGGAGTAAGAGTGAAGGTCGGATATGTTATTAGTGTCGCTAGGAAGACTACAAGGCAGCGGATTCAAGCAGGACCTTGTGTGTGCGGGGTGTTTGGCTGGCTGAAAGTGCAAAATGGAATAAAGTGACTGTTGCAAGGTAATTCATCATCATGCTGTGTGTTAAATGATAATTTACCCTGTACAAGATATTGTAGCAGAGGTTTTTTTGGGTACTTTTTTTTTTTTTAGGGGAGGGAATTGGTTGTGCCTGGTGCTGTAAAGCTGCTGACAATGTGTATTTTGAGGTGTTTTTTTCTTTGAAACCTTGTTCTTCATACAAGCAGATTTATTGGCAGTGATTTGACTTGTTACCTCTGATGTGTACATCATTTTACATGTTTTTGTAAATATATTAGTTGTTGGTGTTTAAGCAGTCAGTTGTAATGAATTTTTGCTTTCTGTATTGTGTCCACATAAATTATGCTAGGAAACTTAACTGAATCAGTAGATTCAGAGAAGGAAACCAACAGTGCAGATGGTTCTGTGCAGTGTTGGTGTCAAAGAATGTTATTAGAGATGTGGCATTGCAGGGAAAGTTATAATTAAGCAATAAGTGTATAAACCTGTGCACGCAGACAAAAGCAAACTTGGTTCATGCTCCTTAGTTTTCCTTGCTTTTAATACCATGATGTCTAGTACAAAAGAATGCATTGGCACTGAAGGATCGTGTGAGAGCAGAATGAAAGCCGTCTTTAATTTTTCTGTAACTTATTAGCCTTACTAGTTTTCAGGACATTTGGAAGTAAGCACTTGTGCCCAAAAGTTCCTATATAAAATTTTATGCCATGCACTCCTTCCAAAAATACTTTCAGCTGGGATTACAGAATTGCATACTCTCTTTCCCCACCCAAGTTGTTCTTTTATGTACCCTGCAAAACACATGTATTTGTACCTTGTAGCTAAAATGGTATGAAAACAAAGAGATGTTTACTAACAAACATTCTGCTGAAGATATTAAGAGTTGAAGTTAAAACTGCAGTCAAGGTGTCTTGGAATGTCCATTGAGTTCATGTTCAAGTCATGCTGGAGTCTCTTAGTGACATGGGGAAAAGTTTTCTGTGAAGGAAACTGTTTTGCAAGCTGCTTAAAATCATCTGAATCATCACAGTCTGTGCCCGCAAAAGATTGCAGGTGCAAAAGAATTACATTTATCTGAATCATTGTAGCCTGTGTTGTGTTAGAGAAAAGTCATAAAACATAGGAAAAGAAATAAAGTTTATAGTAAGGCTGTATATTATATATTATAAAAAGCGAAACAAAATAGAAAGTATGAGAACCACAACGAATTTATTAGTGGGATAAACTAGATTTCATTAAAGAAAAAAAAGAATTTGGAAGATGCTTTTAGTTATATTAAAGTAGTCATAATGTAAATGAGGTCGCATGTTTTTAAGTTAAAAAATTATATAATAGCAAATATTGTTACAGATTCAAAGAGATCTTTTGTTGTACTGCAATCATGCACATGCACAAAAAATGCTGAGCAAGAACTGTTGACATGATACAGGGCAATTGCACAAAAAAGGGATTTTTGTTTATGTGCCTGATAAAGAAGGGCAGCACAAGGGTAATTCTGTTTTCATCAGTTTTCTGTTTCCCCAGTTCTGTGACAAGCATATTTTCATTTTGATGTTCAGAAGTTTTATGGTTCTTAAGTCTACCACATGTATTTTGATTATACGGATAAAAGGTGTAGTGTCTGATCAAATTTTATTCATGGTCTGATGAGTTTTTGAAAAAGACATGTTTCATGTGTTGCATACACATGCAGAACAGCAACAGAAGACAGTAAATGGAGCAGCTAATCTGGAGAAGTTTCTAGCTAAATATATTGCTTCGATGGCTTAAAGAACTATTGTCTGCATGGTATCCTTTTTTCCTGCAACTTGCTTATAAAGTGATAATTTAGTCATTCATGGCCAGTGTCAAAAGAAACTGCAGTGAACTGTCAAGTCATTGCTTGAGTGTAACTTGCATCATGTCTGATACCTGCCCATTTAAAAGGGAAATGATCACCAAATACAATCAAGTTTATTTTAAATTTATTATAAAAAAAAAAAAACCGGTATTTTTGGCTGCTAATGAGTTAGAGCCTGAACAGATGAAGTTGCATTTTTTTGCAGTTTGAAAATTTCTTATGCCTTCACATCAGTCTCTGGAAAGCTAAAAGTCTTTTGTAGATGGAGGAAGATGGCTGATGACCTTTAGATGTGGCTTCTGGCACTTTTGACAATTGTGGCAAACACCACCTTCAGAAATTTCAGTGGAAAGCGGGTGAAGAATGAGGAAGCATGAGAAAAAGATGCAGAACATTTTTTGTTGTGAGAGTGAGATGTGGGAAAGATGGTGAATGTAAACTTGTTGAGACGTGAAAGCTGCTTACACACAAACTGTTGAAACAAAAACCACCTCAGGTGACTTGTCTCAGTTTTTGAAGTTGTTGATAATGATGTGCTGACTGTATATTTTGTTACAAAATGATATTTTTGCTTTCACTATTCTTTTAATTTGAAATTGCTCTAAATGGTTTGTTTTTATAGACTTTTTAAATGCTGATTTGTTAAAATAAGATTCATGCACATTTTAATGCTGATTTGTTAGATTTGTGTATGTGCATCCACATGCATGCCTATATTTAAACTCTTATATGCATACACACACAAAATAACATAACTGTATCAGCTTATGGCCAGTTTATTTCATATCAGTATTTTGAAAAGTCTCATACAATGTCATGAAATACTGGCATTACTGGGAGGGGATTGTCACCAGTGTGATGAGGAAGAGCATTGAATCAAAGTGGGGTTTCTTTGGTTGGTTGGTTTTTTGTTTGTTTTTTTTTTTGTGGGGGGGGTAGGGGCAGTGGTGTTTATGATGACAGCATTGTACCAGCTTCATACTGCAGAAAATTCTGGGAGAGCAGCATAGCCAGTGCGGCCGTGGAAAGGGAAGAAGTGTACCTCAAGAAATAAGGCTAGTTTGTGAAGTGTGCAGACACTGTAGGCATGAACTTATCCTCATAGGCTTTGTGTCTCGACGAACTTGGCGTATCTTATTATCACAGCAATTTACGTGTCACAACAGAAACGTGTCTGAGAGGTGGCAGAAGATCTTATGCTTGTCTTAGAAGTTAATTAATGGTAGTTCTTCGTTTACAAAAGCATCCGTAAGCATTTCGGGGCGGTCCGGTGGCGCAACGGTTAGCGCCTGTCACCAACACAGTGAAGGCTGGCTGTCCTGGATTCAGTTCTCGTCTCGGACACGCTGTGCGTTCTATACATGTGACAGCTGTTTACAGGGCTGGCTGCCTTGCCGTGATATAACCTTAGTTGCTGGCTGGGTGTAAAACGCAGATACCCCCACCTCCGGTAAGCATTTCAAACTGCTTAACCCGTATCTCACTCGCTTTGTGTACAGAAACAAAACATAGTCCACTGTGTTGTTCGTTTGTGACTGAAGACATTTTACGCCATCTAGAAGTTACCTGAACTGTTTGGGGTTATGAACTGATAGTATGTATATTTATGAGAACAAATGAATGAGTAAAGTCATTGTTCACTACCTGATGCTGAGTCTATTATGAATAAACTATGTATTTTTAACGCCTTGGGATCGTTCTATTTTATAAGGTGTGGTTCGCCATCATCATTGGTGTATTCATCATCATCCATCATCATAAACGTTCAATTCATAACACCCGTTTTGATTCTAAAGTAAATTTGGGCGGGGTCCTGTCTTTAATGCTGCTCTTACTCTTGGGGGTAAGATATCAAAAATGTAATCGCCGTTTCAGTACCTCGACGGCCAAGGCCTATAAAGGTCTAGTGGGGTGCAAAATATTTTCTGATGAGTAGATAAAGCTCAGTTCCAGATATCATATCCTCAAATTTGGGTGAATGCCTGTCTAAAAATTGAAAAAGGGTAATGGTGTTCAGTAACCTTTTTCAGGTCATTCGGATGTTAGAGATCTCACTTTTCTCGGGGTCCCCATCACCCTGATCTCGCTACTTTACCTTCCCCAACCCTCTATGGAGTCAGGTACCCGTTTCCAACAGCTAGGTTGACTTTTGAAAGTTTGTCTCGCTTCACGGGTATCGAACCAGCACGCCTGATGTTCGGATGTCAGTGCTTTAGCCACTCGTCTATCTACGAATGCTTGTCTACACGCCTACAGACATCATGCTGAGAAAAAAGTCACCTTTGTACGCAGATACACCCAACTGGATTATGATCCCAGCTCATTCCATTGGCTTAGGCCTTGACAAGGTAAAGGTAGCCGAGTACAACCCTGACGTCTGTACGTGTTGTTGACTTTGACCCGTGCGTTGTCATGCGTGTATCTTGAAAATGGAAGTGGGGTATTCACCCAGACCTGGGTAAATCTTGCACCGAGTTTCACACTACCATCAGAAAAAAATCTGCATCACACTAGACCAGACCTGGGCAAAGGCCGGCCCGCCTCCTGTCTCTGACCGGCGCCCGCTGGCCTGCCCGCCAGTATACTATATGTACAGTATTCGGTAAAACTGAGTTAACTACATTAGTCTGGCCCTCTAAAACCATCCCAGTTTCTCATGCGGCCCCTTGGGAAAATTAATTGCCCACCCCTGCACTAGATCTTTAAGCAATTTACTGTGTTACCAGTGCACATGTACCATCTTTTTGGGGTACTAACCTTCTTGTGCTTCCTTTTCCATTTTGAGTGAACCCCATTAGCATGATCTATAATAATCGATCGTCGAAAATGAAGGATTGAAACCAGTTATATTGTAATGAAATGCTGGAAAGTTAATGCCGAGAGCTGTATTGATTCAAAAGCGACATTTGTACATCTGTCGATGCCTTGACATATTTAGCCATTTTCACATATTTCGTAGAGACCAAATCATCCCCAAGTTCGCTGTTTCTTCGCGAAAAAAATGTTTTTAAAATCTTGGTGTAAATATTAAAGATCAACCTCAATGGTTTGCGTTTTTTGCAGATTAATGGGTTTTGGAGGCTGAAATTTGCAGGTTAGGCTTACATCGCCTATACCTACTGATATCTGAAAAAATGGCAAACCGTTCAGGTTGGTCTTGAAGAAAACCTTGGTCTGGCAGCTCATTGGTAACGAGCTTGCACACACAGATAGGAATTTCATGGCTATAGACTGCACCGAAAGACAAGTTGGAGCTTTCTTGTCTGAAAACGTTACAACCAGTACAATATAAACTTTAAGTTCTTTCAGATGCAGAAAGATTCTGTACGACAGTGTGTGTGTGTGTGAGAGAGAGATAGAATGTGTGTGCGCTCGCACGCGTTTCAAAGCGATGCTTCCATCAGCATCTGTGATCCGACTGATGTGAGATTTTCTTCTTAACAACACAGCAGTTTCTTTCTTTCCAAGAAAATGTCACTCATCTAGCAAATGCGTAGAGACAATACCACTTAAGTTTGTTGTCTCACTTCTTATCGCGAGATGTGGCGCTGTCTCCTGCGACAACCTCTTGGATCCAGTCAACGTAGGACGAGACTCGGGTGTACACTCCTGGGTAGCGTGGCACTGCGCACCCGAACCCGACCGAAACTATCCCCACCAGCAGAGGTCGTTCCGACACGTAGCACAGCAGCGGACCTCCGGAGTCACCCTGCCATTCAATGAGCATTATTCAGTGTTTTCATGAAACCGACTTTAGAACGATAGTAAAGTGTGAAGGAAGCTTAAGTCTTGCCCACACCAAGTTGAAGATAATACATTCGTGGACTAGCCTCAGTTTGAAGAGGATGGGCATTCTCTGAAGACCTTTTGTTAGAGATTGGCCTTTTTGCAACTTCCTCAGACAGACAGACAGCCTCCCTCAAAGCTTCTCGGTCCAAGTGATGTGCACAGACGCTCACACACTCAACATCTACTGGAGAATAAAGCTGAAGAAACTAAGACATTTGATATCAGAAGACCACCATCAAAAGGATGTGGCGTTGTGCCCTTACCTTGCAGGTGTCACTGTGGTGGTTGGCGGCGTAGCACAGCACCGTGCTGTCGATGAGAGGCCACGAGAAGAGGTAGGCGGCCCAGCACGCCATCTGCGGCACTCGCAGCATCCGCAGCACATGAGGAACCAGCGTGCCGTTGCCGTACTGAGGCTGGCCCGGGTCGTCTGCAAACCGACCATTCATCTACCCTGATCAATCCAGTGAAGCTCAAACGGAAGACTTTAATAGGGACAATAAGAAAGACTGCGGTCACTGGTCCGACTCAGCCAACGAACTTTGCCTTTTCACCGCATTTTACAGAACTTGGTCACGTGATCCAGCGAGGCTGACCGTTGTCAAGATTTTTTCAAGATTCAAGAGGTAGTCGGTGGTCAGTTTGCGTTTGCGCGCGTCTGCAAAGGCCTACATGTCTAATGTTGTTTGAATTGTAGACGTAATGAAGGGGGTTTATTTCCAAAGGAAAAATTTTAATTTTCTGTTGCAATTAATAGAATGGCCACATTCAACTGAAACAACAACAAAGTGGGAAAATGAATGCTCCAATAACAGCAGCAACAACAGCATAAATACCATTACCATCGCAGCTACTATACTACAAGTAGCAGCGTAGTCAAGACTAACATTGCCAGTCTACGTTTACCTGGGACTTGTTGACCCCAGCCGGCGGTGTAGCACTGCTGTCCCAGGTTCATTTTTTCCAGCAGGTTGTCGATGACCGTCGGGTGGTTGCTGACGGGGCAGATAGGTGCCAGTGGCGGATAATGGTTTGGCAAGACCCTTTTCGGGTTTCCGAAAACCCTCTGGTCGCGAAAGGCCTGGTTGCCAAAGAGGGAAACTCCTCGCGGTTCATCCCTGTACATGCCCTGTGCGACCCTCTGCTGAGGAGGAAGAAAAGGTGAGCGAGACCAAAGTTAAAGCCTAACTTTCATATCCGTGGCTAGTCTAACAGACCTCATACACGTGCGATGTGCGTTAATAGTAGGGTGGGAAGAAAGCGGGGAATACATTGGTTAGAGCCTTTTCGAAGTGAGTGATGATCGCATATAAATCGCTGTCAAAATCGAAATAAAACCAGAAGGTTGGTGCATGATTGGGTGGTGACCCCAAATACAACACAAAGCGCAAAAAATTTTGATTATTTATCCAGAAAGGTATCTGCATTCATGTGCGCGTCCTATCCATCAGCTGCTTGTTTATTTTGATTGCAGTTGGGATAAATGGGCGCAGGTACCGTGTGGTTCTAGCTCGTAGAACCTACCACTTCTATGCATCTGATGTCAAGTTCTGGTCCGAGTATGTGCGAGTCGTCGGTTAAAATTACAGGTTGTTGACCAGAAGATTGTCATGCATTGTTATTACCTATGAGGTACGTGGACCTACGATCCGTACTTACAGCCCCGGCAGGTTACCTTCTTGTTCTCCTTGGCCTGTCGGCAGCTGTACGCATGTGCAGGTAGATCAGGCTGCACGTGCAGGGCGATGGGCTTGACATAGTCACTGAGGACCGCGGGCTGCGACAGCTTCATCAGGGCGATGTCCTTGGAGAACTTAGGGATCACTGTCACACGAAAATAATCGTTAGTCACTTGTCACTGTCACATGAATTATTCTCGTCAGTTTTATTTTTCCTGCAAAGCGTCACAAGACGAGCAGAAAGAACACGTCTAGGGCGACTGAGACCAGTTTAAGCCAATTTTAAGCAATGATACAGAGCAAAAAATATTGTGATTTTGTGACTGCTTCCTCTTTAATTTTTTCTACATGTGTTATTTTATTGTATATTATTATACACAAATTCCATGGTTATAGCGTCGAGCCCGTGAAGTTGCTAAGCGTACAAGGCGGAGCGGCAAATGCCCGCGAATGAAATTTCGACCCATGCTTTTAAAAATTTATATCTATTATAATACAATAAAGAGAACTATATGTGATACTCCGTTTTAAAGAGCGTTTTTAAACATTTACGTGGTGTAAATTTTAAGAGTTATAGGTTTTGTTTTCTTGTAGTAAAATCAAATCAAAGATTGTAACTATGGGGCAGAGAATTCACAATTCGGGAAGTAGGCCGAAAGTTAGAAATTAAGAAAAAAATTATTTACACATTAAATTTACAAAGATAAATTACGAAACAAGCAGATATTTTATGAGAATTTAAATATAACTTACTGTTTTCTTCTCATTTTCTGTAGTTTGAGTACAAATCCATGTCGAATTGAGTAACAAACATCAACATGGCGCTAGGTGAACTTCGCCTTTCAAACATAACAAAATACCTGATTGGTTAATTTTTTGTTGTAAAAGTTGTTAAAGGGAAGCAATCCATAGAGGAACAATTCTTAAAGTTTCCAGTGTTTCCTCCCTTATATATTCATTCATTCATGTACAGTTACAAGTTTGGACTCTACTGTGGTTACAGCGGTGCATCCACCACGGGTGGATGATACATGGAGTAGGATAGGCGCGCGGTCATCAGCGGGCTGAGGATACGCAGTGATAGTAAATAAAGAATAAAACCGATTTCAATGTCAGTGGCAAGATAAGTCTCAATATCAGTGCTAAGTTTGCGAGTTGCAACTTAAACACTGTGAAAGGTTGAACAGCATCCCACGTACTCAACACACTTGTGTAGTCGTGCTGCCTAAACTTTGAAAAAAGGTTGAGCAGCAGTCCTGGGGCTGAACTCACGTGTGTATCCGGGGTGCCTGATGATGGCGGCCACACCGATCCTCTGCTCCGTGTCCTCATTGACGGTTCGGTCATGCTCTCCCAGTACAGCCACCCACATCCGGGGATCCTCCAGCTCCAGCAGTTCAGGACTACCCGAAAGCTTGCTGCACACACGTCACCAGCGTCAGTCATGTGACAAAGGTCATGAACTTGGACGGGGTAGGATGTAAATAATGACTGGAAGTGCGACAGGTCCTTACGAAAATGCAAAGCTGGGTTTTGCCACAAGCAAATGTAGACTACTGACTACAGATATTTCAAAGTATCTGAAGTCTGTCTGTCAATCCATCTCTCTGCATAAAGGAATGTGTATAGTCATGTCTGTAGAATGAATGCATGTATGCGTGTATGTATGTAGGGCAGGTATAGCTATGGAATCTGAGGTAAATATGAGTGTTTGTTGTATTCAGGGCATAAAGTACGCCCAAAAGGTGTGTCGAGACTGCCGTTCGGTCCCAAGACTAACACGATGTATCAGCATCGAAAAGCACAAAATAATTATTATTCTCTGGGGCGTCTAATATCAGCATCAAATAGCAAGACAATTATTGCTAATTGGATAATTGGCACATTTACTTACTGCACGCAGTGAGCAGCAGTTAGGACCCATTCCGGGTGGATGAGAGTTCCTCCGCACAAGTGTTTTAAGCCCAGCAGCTGCTGAAACGAGTGGCTACCCAGAAAGTGCAGCGACACCAACCATGGCCACTCCCCTGCTCGCAATGGTTGCCCTCCAACCACTCGCTTGTAGCGGCCTCCTGCGCTGGAAATGTGTGCTGGAGGGAAAACAATTGTGAAAAAAAATATAAATTTAAAAAACAAACAAAAAGTTTGAAAAGGAAGTTTAGTTTACCATACGAATCAAAGGCAGCAGGGGAGAGCATTTACTCGTTTTTCCTGGTTGTCGTTCGTTGAAGGAAAAAAAAAACGCTTTCGTATTTCGTTGCCTGAAGTGTAATGGATGGTTGAAAGGAGTGGGTAATGCTATGAGAGGCTGCTTGGCCATGCTGTCACCACTTGAAAATTACTGGCTTTGCTGAAGTGACGGCAGTAAAGTTTGTTTACACCTAGACGCCTATCATGTGATTGAACGGTCGCCACTTCTTCCATTAGAATGATAATCTCGTGTTCCTGCTGATAGCAATCGTGAAAGCACAATAAAATCACAGACACATACAGAGGAGAAAGAGAAGGAGAGAGAGGGACGGGAGCAAGAATACTATTCGCCTTGAAAAAATAACAGTTACCAAAATAGCGGGGTCTGGCCCTAGATCGATCAATATACAGATCGATGATGAAATACTCCAGCCTGCAGTCGCTTGTGGAGGTTGCACCAATGTTCAGGCTGACCTCCGAGTGCTTTGCTGCCTGTTAGTGTCTTTAGTCAGCACGACTAACAAGTGTTAGTGCCTTTAGTCAGCACGACTAACAAGTGTTAGTGCCTTACTCACGTGGTTAGTAGCGTGCTCGTGGCGTTAATCAGCTTGACCCCAGAAAGGTCAGTCATGTACTCAGGATTTTAAAAAAGATTTCCAAGTGCCAAGTATATGTTAATCGACATGTGGGTGTCTTGGTTACGTGATATTAGCTTGAAATGCAAGTCTTGAGTTAACAATGTTAGTCTGTTTGAATTGTGAGTGGGTATTTTCTTCAGAAATGTTAGTTTATATTGTGAGTGAGTAGAACACACACAGATCGAGAGAAAGTTTCTTCATGTTTTTGTGTACTCGCATGTGCAGATGACACACACTGAAGTCCATCCACTGTCCTGTCGAGCAAGTAATGTCTTCAGTAATATCTTGAATGTTTAGCTTGTTGAAGAAAAAAAAGAAAGAAAGGTCAGGAAGAGAAGAAGGCGGGAGGCAGTAAATACGAAAGGATGGAAAGAACGATGAAATAAAGGAATGAAGGAAAGAAGGAGTAAATGGAAAGCAATAAACAAAGATAAAATAACGAAGCAAAGGAAAGAAGAAGAAAATAAAGAAATAAGATATAAAAAAAAGGAAGTAAAGATAAAAGGAACGCTGAAGCTAAAAATCACATGATCGAAAGAAAATAACGGGATACAGAAAGAAAAACTGATCTTAATATCACGCAGGAGATAAAACAGAAAGTGAATCAAATCGAGTTATTTCCATAATTCAATGTATGTTGTATACAGACCTTTACTTGCCAGAAGCAGGACGACTACCGCAGCCCTCCACACGATGGTGTATGTGTCCGAAGGCATGTTCATGCCTCTCACAAGTACAAAACGAAAAAAAGAAATAGTTTAGCCTGTGCACGTGAGGTCTAGAATTTTGTGTCATGCTGTTGTCAACGTTATGGTTGAGTTACACATCGGATGAGCTGACATAAATGTAGCAATCTCTGGCTTCATTAAGATAGAAACTCGATACCCGCTATCCATTTCCTATCTAGGGCAAGGCGCCATCTCCAGAACAGAAAGAAGTTCTCTAAGAAAATATTAGAAGAGAGACATAAAAAAGCAGATGAAACCCCGTTCGCGAAATGAGTTGAAATAGAAAAGCTCACTCTGGAAAGCAATACGTAGAGAAAATGATGAACATAACAAAGGTTCCGGCAATGAACAGTGTGTGAGAGAGAGAGGAGTAGGCATACAACGAGTAGATCTTTTGTCCGGTACCTCAGGGGCTGGTCATGAATGGCAGAAACAGAACTGAGATGGATCCCCCTGGTTCTACTAATTAGATGTTTTAAAGACAAGTCCGTGGTGTCTACCTTTGGAACTGGGTTGACATGGCTACGCAAGTTATTGTAATTGAAACGCGTGATGCTGCAGACGATTATTTCGGTTTTAAAGGCTTCACATTTTGTAAACCGAGTCTGGTTTTAAATAATTAACATCCTAATCCTATAAATATTGTGATTGAACTTGCAAATCTAGTGCAGTGTGTAACAACAACAACAACAACAACAACAACAACAACAACAACAACAACAACAACAACAACAGAATTCGTACGCTGAAAATGTCATTCTGTCTGATATGAGTGTCTGAACACCACTATTGTTTCAAACCAAGTTAATCAACATCAGAAATGTGTTTTGAGTCTTGCCGTGGTAGTAAGAATTATGACGACGATGATGATGATGTTGTTGATAATGAAACTTGAATGCAGATGAGCTTAGAACCAAACATTGGTATGATCAGGCAAGAATTACAGTTTAGTCAGCGAAAGAAGAGAGAAAAAGAAATAAGACTGGATGAAATAAAGAGGAGAGAGGAACTTGGGAGGGAATAATAGAGAACCCGACATCGTTTTTATTTTTGGAATGATGAACTTTTTATCATCTCCATTTTGCAGCACTACACACACAACACAATATCTCTAGCTTCTCTCGCGATAACAGGTGACTGTTCTAGCAAACCACATTCGACGATAAATGGATCGGTACTCTAGCTAAGAAACAGTTACTATTTACAACTTTGTTTTCTGTGGACAAGTTTAAGCACTGTACACAACATACTCATGACCTTTCGTTAACATTTTTTCAGGTCCTAAGCTTTGTTCTATTATATCTGTCAGTAAAGCAGCTATTCTGTCGGAGTATCACACACAGCAATAATTTCCAGAATTTATACGATTCGCAACATTTTCAGTTTCATGACGACGACAGCTGAGTCAACAAGTGTCACGTGTTCACACACCATCCCTAACCTTTTGGCTCGTCAGTGGACTTCGTGATGTGGTTGTATTAGACCTGTTGGTGTAATTTCTTTCCAATCTGCTAAAGACACAGAATTCTCTAAACTTGATAGGGATTATAAGGGGAAATGGTTAATGGAAGCAGACTTTCCGGATGACGGTCCCAGACAATGTGTCATGATCAAAGGAAACTTAAAATTTGGAATGATTATAGGAGCTTCAACAGACCAAAGTTAACCAAAGCTGAATCAAACTAGAATAAGAGAGAAGGCAAACCTCATTAAATTAGCATGATCCGACAAACTAAACCAGATCTTTATAACAAAACCGATACAAACCAGACCAACCAGTGTCCCCCAGGTTGTGTCATGGAGGTGAAAATACCAAATTTAGAAAAGAACTAACAGAAATAAGTCTCCTTTTTGCTGCTTTGGTGTAGATATTCATTAAATGGTTTGGTTTGTATTGCTCATAATATAAAACAAAAATACAACAAAAATACAGCAAAATGAAAACACTTCCATATCATCTGGAACTTGATGAAATAATTACCGAGGAAAGTTATCCTGTTTTCTGATATCTATTCAACAATACCCAGTTGAATAGCCCAGGGTCTCAGAAAGATTAATTTCTACAACCTGTGGACGCAAAGCCATCAAAACAAAATTTTATGGAGCTTTTCGTTCTCCTCCCACACCATCACAACCGAGAAAAGACGGACATAGGCAGTCAGAGTGTCAGCACCAAACAGGGAGGAGCAGCTGAACAGAACATTTGCTGGGAAGAAGACAAACACCTGCAATCATTTTCGGCGGAACGGTTTTGCTAACAAGTTGTAGGACGTAGGCACGGTCTGAGGCTGACCAAGGCAAACTTACTGAGGTTAGAGGTGAAAGGAGTAATGGACAATTCATCTGATTCATCATCAGCTACACCAAAGTGAGCGATTAAACATTACCTTTGCTGTTACAACCCCAACGACTGCTTTAGAGTGTAAAGCTGTATACAACCATTAATCTTTGACAAGGAATCAAAGGTCAAATATGAGGTCGTATATAATTAAGAGATTGTCGAATGATTCTCTGAAAATGATTCTGATACTTTTGCGAACGATTCTTTTTAACCTTATTTACTTGGAAAATACTTGAGTGAAAAGCATCAAGGGTTTCGCTGCATATAGCAGGATGTGGAAGGACCATGAAAAGGTTTCTCTGAATACAAAGAAAAAAAAGCAGGGCCATACAAGGGTTTCCACTGTATACACGAATGAGAGGCACCGCCCTGACATCCTGTCCATGAAAAGATTTACCACCCAAATAAGGGACACAATTCACTGATGCAAGGGAGATAATAGTGGGAACAAGTAAAGAGACAGGTCAGGACAGCTACCAGTAGTAAGTAGACTGAAAAGAAAAGAAAATTTAATTTAAAAAAAAACTATGGCCCACAGCATCTTGATGAAAGGAAACAAGTTTGTGACTAGAAACCTGGTAGAAGCAGGTGTAAGAGAGAGCAGTACTGACCGCGGTCGTGCATTTTCACTGTCCTTTTCTGGCTACTAGCTTGTACACATGCAGAAAGGATGTAGCAAACTGACAAACTGAACGCACGCCTCCACACAAAGTCACAAATAAGTCTGCACGCTCACACACACACAGCTGCTTGTCCTGACACCATTCATGACCTCTCAACCACAATTAGGTCATCTTGTGAAACACCAAAACATCGCCACGACTACCACTACCAGGGCAATAATGTTTATACATGGGATACACACGCAACCTCTGCATACATGTACATAAGTACTGGACTCGCTACGCCACGTGGGAATAACTGCATCTATAAGTACATATCGGCTAATGAATGAACTCAAACTAAGGAACTCGCACTTTCCCCTCTTTTCTTTCTGTTCTGATCTCCTTGCTGACTACGTTCCCGGGACGTAGAAAAAGGAGACATTAAACAAACCTTAAAGGTCATTTGCACGTTCCCAACATTTCCTAACTGGCTATTATTAATAATTTCTGACAACAATCTCGCCCACGTCAATCATCAGCGCCCTCTGTGTGAGGGGAGGGATCTGCAATCCTCCCACCATCTTCTTTCCATCTGACGAGGGGAGGTTGTAGCGCTCGGGCCTGTACTCTGCTCATCTCGGACATTGGCAATGGTTTTGGTATGACGATGAGAATCTAGACTCGTAAAGGTCATCGGCTGCGTTGCACGTGCATTCTATTGCTGCATGCACGCGCAGTTCACAGAATACAGTCCTCTGCGCTGTATGTACATCGGGCAAAAATCTAAACATCTATACGGCAATGCTTCTTGCTTTTCCCTCCTTCCCAGCCTCCCCCAACTGCCATGCAGCAGCAGCAGCAAGTCTGGGGAAGAAGGGTTAGCTTGGTCGTGCGCGGCAAGGTGTGTTAAGGGGCAGGGAGTAAGGTGGGGACTGGGACTATTTCGTCACAGACAGTTTGTGAGTCAGTTTCGGCTTCTCCTCAATCGTATCATAGCCGTTCTCGGCGATGAGGTCCTCGCTGGAGTACTGCAAGGCCGGGTTGATCTTCCCGCTGCCGTCCTTGTAGTAGGAGACGATGCTGGTGTGCTCCGTGGCGCCGTCGCGGGCTGCCAACACGATGTTCTCGTCGGGGATGTTGACGATGCACATGAAGAAGTCGTAACGACGAGGAATCATGCCCGTCTCGAACATGTACTTGAGGGGCAAGGACACGCCGATGATGGTAAGCAGGGACAGAAGCATGGAAAAGGTCTTGAAGGGGAAGAGCTGGAACTTGGTCTCCTCGTCGTACCACGGGTACTTCATGATGGGTTCCAGGTGCATGGACGGCTCGCCGCCGCTCAGTCGGAAGAAGAGGCCGACGATGTAACCGGCCAGCGACCCGTAAGTGTTGGTGCCCTTGGCGTAGATGACGCAGATGAGCTGAGGAAAGAGGACGATGTAGACGAGGTCGGCGCACAGGAACCACAGTTCGTAGATGGAGGACACCGTCAGGGCCGTGGCCAGCGACATGGCGCTCACACCGAACGTCGCCGCGCGCATCACCCACAGGATCTCGATCTCGGAGGCCTAACATCAGACAGCGCCAATAAATAATAATATCGACAAATAAAAACACAAAAACAATAAATAACTAATAAGAATTACACACATACAAAAAAAAAATACTCAACAAAATACACAACAAAAACAAAAGTACAAAGCAACAAACAATAAATAACTGTATATTTTTGCTTTTCCGCCTGCCCTTCCGTGTGTCTATCCATCTGTCTCTTTATCTGTATTTTCTTCCAAGTAATAACCAGGATCATCATTTCTAATCTTGCATAATTAAGGGGAACATTATATGAAGTCCACGTTAACTTCCCATTTGGTCTTGTAACCTTGTCAGACGAGACATAAAAACACAATAAGCAGACCAGGTGACATGACACTAGGGACATTCATTCTCCCCCCTGTCATAGTGACAGTTCACTCACCTTCTGTCGAAAGATGAGTTTGTAGATGTTGCGAGCGAACATGGAGGAAGCAGACAAGATGGAGGAGTCTGCCGATGACATGACGGCGGCGGAGACAGCGCCCAGCCCCATGAAGGAGACCGCGGGTGGACAGAGGTACTGCAGGCACATGGGCAGGATGAGGTTCAAGTTCTCGCTGGGAATAGGCACCGGACCCTTGTAGTCTGTGCTGTTCCAGTCTTAAACAGACGAACACTCCAACCATGACAATTTTACGACTTATTTACCAACCATGACAGTGCTATGTCTTATTTACCAACAATGATAGTGTTACGCCTTCTTTACCATGTTAAAAGCTAGCTCAGTGGGGATTATATATATATACAGAGAAATTATATATACATACACACAAACTTTCCCTCACTCATACATGCACGCTCGCACTAAGTGCCTTCTAACCGGTTTCAGCAGCAATGGCGCCAAACAACATGGCGGGCAAGGCCATGACGATGCAGCCAATGGCCGCGATGTACGACAACAACTGCGCGTTGAAGGCTGTCTTTGCTGACAACACCCGCTGGAAGTAAACCTGTCAACAAATAAACTTTTCTTCCTCTTACAAGACCAAAAGATAGATTTTTCACTCATTAGTCAAAGTTCTTTTTCTGAGACATCCTTGAAAATAATTCGTCGACTGTAGAATGGTCACATCCCATCGGGTAATTCACTTCTCGGGAAAAAAACAAAAAAACCCACAACCATCAATTTATCCATCATACAATGGTAATACATGTATTATGTCCGGACATCTGTATCTACAGGTCAGTCTTTGTTGTCTTTATGCATATTTAATTTGTCTGAAAAGGGATTTTCACATAAACTGTTGACCTGACCTGCCATGGAACGCCCCCAAAGATGACAACCAGGTAAGAGTCGATGTAGTAACCAGACCACGTGGGGTCCACACTCTTGATCCACACCTCAGTGGCGTTGGTGGTCAGTGGGCTCACGGCTTTGTGGGCCATGGCGAAGGGGAAACTTGCCCACTGGACAAAGCCCACCACAGCAAGTTATGTTTGTTTCCAGATTTGTTTGCAGACTACGTGTGACCTAAACATCAAGTCAGCACCTGTAATATGTCCAAAGTCTTCATTGTACATAACCTAACAACAACACATCATGAGGTGCAACTGTCGTCGTCATGTTCTTACTCTGTTTAAAAGAAAACGAGGCTGTTTAATTTCATCATGAACGATTGCAAGAAGGGTGTGGATTGGTGGGGAGGCTTGTGAGAGGGCGAGGGAGACACGGGGAGCGGTACAGTACCAGTCCGATGAAAATGCAGAAGAGCTGGACGACGTCAGTGTAGGCCACGGAGTACAGTCCACCAATCAGCGTGTAGAAGAGCGCGATGCAGGCCGACACGATGATGGCGGGCTGGGGTGGGATCTCCATGATCACCGACAATGTGGCGCCTGTAATCAAAAACCGCCAGCACGTGCATTAAGCAGCGTCTCCATGTCGACGATGACATCATCAAAGGAAAGCCATGATGTCATCGTGTGGCAGTGATGACGTAATATGATGCAACTGATGACGTCATCTGATGATAGTGACGAAGTGGCTAATAGGAAGACGCAGGAAGAATTTTCATTACGATGCTGAATTGAGGACAACAGTCTTTTCCCAGCGTCCTTAAAATTGTTTTAAAATTAACATTTACCGTTGTTTAAAGACAACTGTGTCTTTCAAAGACTTACCCACATTCATTTGCATAAGCAAAAACCATTCACAGAGTAATATAAAAATGACAGATAGACAGGTGAGCCACACATGCAGATTAACGAACAGACAAGCAATCAAACAGACGGATAGACACACTACTGCAAGTGTACACGAACGTATACATATGGAGACATAAACCTCCGCCATGCCATATATTTGCGCGCACTACTAATTGCAATCAGAGTTACATAGAAGACTGCCTATTAGGAAAATGCTACAATTATGAGATAATTTTTTTCTTCAATCTTTACCTGTTCCTCCACCCACACTTCATGCCCCTCCCTCAGTCAGTAACCATTGTGCTAAGGCCACGTCAGCACTTAGTAAGAAATCTATTAGTGACAATTTCGTCTTTCCGTACTCTGTCATTTTAAGTATGGATTTTCATTTCGTCTTCAAAAAACAAGTCCATAAAGTTCCCTTTACAAGTATGTGCAGTAGATATAACACGTTATAAACCATCGTCGCATTAACCCTGAAATCGAGTATTATTGCTTTAAGATAAGAACTGACTCTATAATCTTACCTCTTCTGGAAGCAGACTTTCAGGATCAAGATCCCAAATCGTGTCAAGCTGCAAGCAACTGAAACATTTGCAGGTTGCTCGGAGTTGTACCACATCAGACAAAAGCAATCCCATCCAAACCAAACCAGACCAAAGAGAGTTAAACCAGCCAAACCAAACCAGACCCAACAGAGTTGAGTTCAACCAGCCAAACCAAACCTGGTCCTCCAAAGCAGACCTTCTGTAACCAAGCCAAACCAACCTGACCAAACCAAACCAAATCAGACACAGAAGACTGTGTCATTCTTTTGTAGATTATCTACTGAAAGTGAATATTAAATGACGAAGCTCAGTTTATTTTGATATCCAGTCTGAATGAATAAACGGAGGAAAGAACGCCCCCCCCCAAAAAAAAAAAAGTGGATACCATAATGAGAGGGAGAGGAGAGGAGAGGAAGAGAATGTGTGTGTGTGTATGTGAGAGAGAGACAGACAGAAAGACAGAGAGAGAGAGAGAGAGAGACAGAGGGAGAAAGTCCCGTTACATAATTTGGTTTCCTTTTACGTCTTTTGCGAAGGAAAGCAATAAAAGAAATTGTCAT
>SRHC01003136.1:350363-373124 GCA_004794325.1 Pomacea maculata
CATTCTGAGACCGTCGTAGCAGCTAAACAAAGTAACTTAGTGAACCGAATTCGGCTGTCGAAATCACCATCAGTCATGTGGTAAGCGAGCTGAAAATAAAGCGAAGTTTTAATTTCTGCTGCAAAGCTCGGTAGTAATCAGGACTAGATGCGAACATTTACACATTTGAGTCAACTTGCAATGCTAGTTATTTATGTACTTTGTCAGGAATGTAGGGAAACAGAGCTTACATCATTTGCACAGAAAACAAAGGTTGGATTGTCTTACTCAAACCAAATGTAACAAACAGAATGTGAAGACAATTATGTATAACCTTCCTAACAAACAATGAAAACTGCTATCTAGTCAAGTTTGTAGCCATTCAGTGTCTAGAGAGCACATCATTGTCAGCCCCTAAAAGGCCAGACAGCTGGTGCTTTTCCCAGAAATCTTTGACAGAAAATAAGATACCCCCTAGCCACAAAAACCAAACATCTTTAATCCATGTGACTACAGAGGTAATTCATCAAATAATCCTAGCATACAGAGGAACAGAACATGAGCAGCTGCTCAAATTATGGTGCAGTCAGTGATGTATTCATGAATAGGTTATTCTTATTATTCCTATTTGCCCCCAGTGGAGCATAGGGCTGCAAGAATTGGTTATACTCCCCTAGAAATATGTCTATTTTGAAATAATTTCTTTAATTGATGTTCATCCCATCACCCTGCAACTGAAGGCTAAGAAAGATGAGAGTGTTTCCTACTAATACTGCTACTTCAGTAGATGCTCGCAAAAATTGGAAGCAATATATGTGACATCGCGCATCACTAAATGTTAGCAAAAGACCAAAGATGGCAAAAACCATGAAGCTAGTGGACACTGAACTTCTATATAACTAACTAAACCTATAACTGTGTTGCTCAATGTTTGCAAACACCATTGTCTTTATTACTGTGTACTTCTCTGAAGCCTGGTCAGCATTTGGGTACACAACACAACCATGTTGACTTTTCTAAAAGTGAATAAAATAATTAATTTTATTAGTTTTGTTAAAGTTATATGTAGTAACACATTGAAAGATGGTTATATTTTTCATTCAACAGGTAAATTACATGAAAGGCTTAGATAAAACAAAGCTACTAAGCTTGAACTTTGTGATCTCACTTTTTCTGTTCCTTTGTTTTTGTTACAGTTTGTTTACTTAAAATCCCTATAACTTAATATTGACATGTGATACAGGCCTAAAATTTGAATGAAGTTTTCTTTATACATATTAAAGCATTTCAGGGAGAGGTTTTTTAAAAAAAATTAGTGGTTTAGTAGTTACTAAGCTTTCACTTTGTTTTACCTCGCCTTTTCAGTTTCTTGTTTTAGCAAGCTTGTTTACTTCAAAAGCTTATAACTTTATATTGACATGTGATACAGGCCTAAAATTTGGTTGAAATTTTCTTTATTCATATTTAAACATTTCTATGAGAACTTTAAAAAAAAATATTGAGTAGTTTAGTAGTTACTAAGCTTTCAATATTTCTGTCCTCGTTTTCTCAGTTTCTTGTTTTGGTTAGAGACTGTTTACTTCAAAAGCTAACTCCTTCTTTTTGACAAGAGATATAGATCTGCAATTTGGTTGAGCTTTTCTTCATACAAATTTAAACATTTGTAGGAGAGCTTTTCAAGAAATATTTAGTATTTTGGTAGTTATACCGTTTTAAATCAAAATTTCTTAAAATTTAACACAGTGTTTTACAAAAAAATTCATTAAAAAAAAAAAACTAAGCCGATTTTGCAAAATCCCCCTCCAACGTTTGTAGATCTTCCTTTTAGGTAACTATTTCAAACAGAATTTTGAGTCTACTTACAAAATTGACGAAGTTATAAGCTTTTTAAAATGTTTGTTTGGGCGCCATTTTGGATTGTTTCCATGGCAACCGATAGCGCGACGAGTGCAGTAAAACCATTTTTTGAAACTTCATTCAAGGGCTAAATAGCTGATACAAAAAAATCCGCGCCATCCCATGAAACAAAAAACTTTTTTTTTCGACCGGTGTCTAACCTTAAAGACAACTGTGTCTTTCAAAGACTTACCCACATTCATTTGCATAAACAAAAACATTCACAGAGCAATATAGAAATGACAAAAAAGACAGGTATGTCACAAAGCCATAGAAATGACCAAACAAACAAGCGAACGGACGGACAGACTCACACTACTGCAAGTATACACGAACGTACACGCATGGAGACATAAACCTCCGCCATACCATACATCTCCGCGCACTACTAATTGCCATCAGGCTTATATAGAAGACTGCTCAATAGGAAGATGCTACAATAGTGAGATAAATTTGTTTCTTCAGTCATTACCTGTCCCTCCACCCACACTTCATGCCCCTCCCTCAGTCAGTAACCATCATGCTAAGGCCACGTCAGCGCGTCGTAAGAAATCTATTAGTGACAATTTCGTCTTTCCGTACTCTGTCATTTTAAGTATGGATTTTCATTTCGTCTTTAACAAAGAAGTTCATAAAGTTCCCTTTACAGTAGATATAACACGTTTATACACCATCATCGCCTTAAACCTGAAATCGAGCATTATTGCTTTAAGATAAGAACTGACTCTATAATCTTACCTCTTCTGGAAGCAGACTTTCAGGATCAAGATCCCAAATCGTGTCAAGCTGCAAGCAACTGAAACATTTGCAGGTTGCTCGGAGTTGTACCACATCAGACAAAAGCAATCCCAACCAAACCAAACCAGACCCAACAGAGTTGAGTTAAACCAGCCAAACCAAACCTGGTCCTCCAAAGCAGACCTTCTTTAACCAAGCCAAACCAAACCTGACCAAACCAAACCAAATCGGACACAGAAGACTGTGTCATTCTTTTGTAGATTATCTACTGAAAGTGAATGTTAAATGATGAAGCTCAGTCTAATTTGATATCCAGTCGGAATGAATAAACGGAGGAAAGAACGCCCAAAAATAAGAGGATACTTTAATGAAAGGAAGAGGAGAGGAAGATAATGTGTGTGAGAGAGAGAGAGACAGGCAGACAGAAAGACAGAGAGAGAGAGACAGAGGGAGAAAGTCCTGTTACATAATTTGGTTTCCTTTTACGTCTTGTGCGAAGGAAAGCAATAAAAGAAATTGTCATAAACTTAAGATATCAACCTCAGCCGGCAACATAAACCTAGCAACCGCCTAGTGTTTCCAGGAATCAATATGTTGCCGCGTGCTTGCAGTCAGAAGGTTAAACTGCCGCGCAGCGAAAATGTCGCGGTATTGATGACATCGCCAATTAGCAGGGGAAAGAAGCGGGACGAAGGGAGGTAATTCTGTAAAAGACACCGAGCATTATCCTTCCGCTGCAGCCACTTAGCGGCGCTGTGCAGGATGAGAAGCTCGATGCATAACTTTAGCTGTGGTCACATCAAGCTGTCCTATCTAATAAACTGATCTGTCGTGTAACATTTCCAACAAAAGCGTTTTAAAATTTTAATCCCAGTAGAAAAACTCAACTTTGATGAATATATCGGGTATTTTTTTTTTGTACAAAATTCTAAATTATGTAGATTTCATGGAATTTAGCAATGTCAGCTAATGTTGCTCAATAGTATCTTTCTTTAGTTATATTTTGTTACGTTAAATGGTATTACTCGGTGGTAAAGGTGTCATTGCTAAACGAGGGCAAAGAGGACGCTTACCAAGGGCAGACAAAACACTTACCAAGGGCAGACAGAACAGCGCCTGTCCAGAACACCTCGCCCATAAGCGCTGGAATGTAGATGAGTCCCCCCATGCGTTCCCCGTACTTCTGTTGAAAAGGGTCCAGCATGGTGACGTAGCCTTCTGTTCGCATCTTGTTCGCGAAGAACAGACCTCCTGCAGCAGAAAGACGAAGTGAGAGCTTCGAGACATGAATATCACACGAATTAAACAAAATTTAAGAAGTTTACAGTGCAGTTGCACTGGTTAAATAAGTACAGACCTCATGACGGACTCTAATTTTTCTTCCGAGCAAACTACCTGGGCGGTCCGGTGAGCGACTGTCAAATACAGAGAGGGTTGGGTGTCCTAGGTTCAGATCTCGTGTCAGGCACATTGTTCTTTCTCTGCATGTGGCATCTGTTTACAGGGCTGGCTGCCTTGCCGTGATGTAGCCTTAGTTGATGGCTCGGTGTGAAACACCAATCCTTTCCTCCCCCCATTAACAAACTACCTTCACTTCAAGGTCTGGAAAAGTAGGGTTGCGAGATATCTCTGTCCTACATTTGTATTTTTATGGCTGACTTTATCGTTGACTAAGTTTGTGGACCTGACAGTCTGCCTCGATTTCACTTCTTGGCATTAATTTTTTTAAAGTAAAAACCAGACTTGGCAGCTTTTTTCTTTTATTCAAGCAGAATCCAGTTGAGTGATTATGAGAGAAGATTTAAAATTCCGAACAGAAATTGAAAGATCAAGTTTCCCCGACTCGAGATGATGTTTCTAAACTCCTATTTGAACTTGAGTTTTTATAAAGAAAGAAAACTATGGGTGTAGGTGAGGCTGACTACAGTGTCATTACTAAGTTACTTATTGCCATTTCTTACCGACGACCAGGCTGAGAGCGTAGCCGATGGGGGCCTGACACCAGGCTAACCCGCTGCGAACTATGATCTCGGCTGTTCCGTTGATGTAGGCCCCGCCCACCCATGTGGCTGAAACAGACAAACGACCAGGAAATATTACTTTCTTGAGATGCTTTATTACCTTTTTTTTTAGCTGAAAGATGCTGCTAACAATGCTGACGACGATGACGATGAAGATGATGATGACGACGACGACGATGACGATGAGTAGGAGGAGAAGGAGGAGGAGGGAGAAAAAGAAAACGAGACAGGCAGAGCAGGAGAGACTAAGAAAGAAAACTACGCAAGTCATAGTGGTGTCAGAAGACACTCGAGGGCTCCTTCCTTTGATGCCATTATTAGTGGGTCGTTCCAGAAAGGAAATACGAAGAAAAGAAAGAAAGATCTCGAACATTTCTTTCTGCTACTGCCATTACCTGGATGCAGGTAGCAAAAAAAGAAAGAAAGAAACTTAAAAAATAAAATAAGTAAACCAGCAAAAAAGAAAAGAAAGAGATAGAGAGAAGAAAAAATACAGACAAATAAAGGAATAAAAAGGAAAGCAAGAAAAATTAAAAGGAAAAAAACAAGATAAAATATACAGAAAAAGAAAGATTTCTCAAGAAACCGGCAACTAATTTTAGACAGTCATTCAGCTCGCCATTCAGTCTGCCCAACTGGTCAACAAACACTCCGCCCACGTCCGCGGGTGGTCAGCGGGAGGTCGCAGAGTTATCGCTCTTTCTCTCCGATTACTCGGAAAACTTTTCAGAAATTCTTAACTGCACGCCGACCCCTGCAGGCCAGTGCGTGCACCCACGCACAGACACCCGGCAAAGAGACTGGTGGGCGGCTGGAGCCTGCTTCATTAAAAGCTCCTCATGGCTGATGGATGGCTGGGCAGCAGGGGACAGCCAGGACCAAGGAAACAATGGTGGCGTGTTGATGGCGGCTCGGAACACTTCCAGCCCTCGCCAAATGCCGGTTCAAGTTAATAGCCCCAGAATAGCGCGGGTGGAGGTGGGGCTGTTAGTGTATCCCAGTGGGCGAAACACTCACTTGTAGCCATAGCAATGAGGTAAGGTCCAAGGTTCGAATCACGCGTGGAAAGACAGGTGTCGGCGCCTTTTTTTTCGGGGAGGGGATGCGGGGAGACACTTCGGTAGCCTCCATTTCGCCTCAGTGACCCATATCTCCTACCAAAATAAATTAACCTAGAAACCAGAATAGTGGCCAAGGGTGCAGTCAGTTCGATTATTGAACATGTCTGGACATGACTATTGGCAGCGACGATGTACAAGACATGGAAACTCGTTGGCTACGGCAACCGTTTGATGTGTTCACGGAGGAATTGAACAACATAGTGGGACTTCCTGGAGTAGCAGGTGAGGGATGACACTACAATCCACCCGATTGCTTACTATTCCATTGTCCGCTCTACCTTCACGTCAGCCCTGTCGTCTATTCTTTTATTTTCATCTCTAATGTCATCGTAACTTCATTATTTTGGTTTCTCGTACTTTGATCGGTCTGCAGACAGTGGAAGCAACATGCACTGTGGCAGGTGGGTAGAAGAAATATTCGACTAGATGAAATAGTCGGGGAGATGTTTTAAGGGTAGACGAGATAGTCGGGTAGACAAGAATGACGTAGTCCATCCCGCTTATCCTTATCTGAAATGCCGAACTCCTTCCCTCGGACTACAACTGCTGCAAAAGTCACGATTCCATCCACCGCAAATTTCCGCCGGGGGTCGGAGAAGCTTTCTCGATAGCGAGAATGAATTTTTTCTTCTTCCGTCTCTCCTTCCAACATAAGATCTAATCACAGCTACCCCCGTCCCACCCATTTGCTAGTCAAGCCCACTGAGCCATCGAGGGTCCAGTGCCCACCTTCACACGTTCTCCTGTCTGCAGTGCGATGTTGCAGATGTAACGGAGTGACAGAAGGAAGGAATACACAATAAGGTGTCAGACCTGAGGTGAGGATCAATATTCTATTTGCACTCAGTGGCAGATGGAAATTGCGGTCTGCCAGGGTATCGCCACTATTCACGTCTTGCCCGCGGCGATGACAAGTCCCATTATGCAACATCAGCACGGCAGCCATGATTCTTCCCTCTGTCATGCTTGATGGAGTGCCAAACGTCCTCGGTTCGCATTAGCGCAGGTGATATTTTACAAAAGAACCAAGATGGACACGTGCTGGCAACGGAAATGTTTCTAATAACGGCGGTGATATTTTGGGTTTACCTCTACTGCGGTACTATTTCAGGCACACTCTAATATTCTATCATTTCCAGCGATCGTCTACTCCAACAATACACTCAGCTTTTTTTAACTACAAAATATTTTGAGCTTACCTCTAAAGGGCTGAAACTCTGGGCTCATTTATAATATTCAGGGCAAATGCTCAGCCCCTAGTGGATTTATTTACCCTCTTGCCTATCTTTCTAATGGCTGAGCACCTGTAGATGATGCACACGTTACTGCTGTCAAGTCCTTACTCAACCAACAGAGAGGAAATTGTGCACCCGACTGACCGGACCAGGGTCTCCAAGTTCTCCATGACCGACAGCCTCACAACGGATCCCGATTTAGAAGCTTGACAGATAAATGTGAGGGTCAGAGGGCAAAATCAATATCGGGAGAGAGGGGAGAGGAGAAGAGAGAGAACGAGTGATTGGCCCAGGAGAGATAAAAGAAGTGAGGGATTGGCCAATAAGAAACTTTGAGTTGGAAGTGAGCGTTTTTTGATCTAGCTTCTGGGGGTTTCCATGGTATTCGTTGATATCATGTGTGTCTGGAGATATTGTATCGGAGAAGGGTATCGTCAGCGTGTAACTAACAATAATCACACGCACGAACGCACGAACGCACGCACGTTGTAATACACGCAACCAGTCACACTGATTGGTGGTTAGTACTCTCGCTGTGGAGCAGAAGGTGGCTGGTTCAAAACAAGCTCAAGCTTTTGGCTGTTACTTCCATCTGCCAGCCCAGCAGCCAGAAATGAGTGTCAGCGGAAGGGTGACAAAAGGAGAGCGATGGGCCTCATCTTCACATGACATGCCCTAGACACTGTGAATCACTTCCGTTCATTGCCTCTACGTCCACTGGTCAGTCTTCACTCTCACATGGACTGTGACGTCATAGGTCGGCTAATAATAGAGCGGGAAGGTTAATGAGGGTACGGCTACTCCCAGTCGTCCACCTGTCAATGTGAATATTCCCACCCAGTCACTTGTCATCGTGACTATTACCCAGCTGCTCACCTGTCATGGTGAATATTCCGATCAGCAGCCCGATGTTGCGGCCGGCCAACATGACATTCTCGCTGTCGGCGGTGGCGCCCGTCTGTTTGGACTTGCGCGCTGCCCACAGGCCGACAACAACGATGAGAAGGTAGAAGAAGATGATGGCGATCAGGCCGGGTATGTGGATACCCATAGTAGACAATAGTGGATACACCCGTCAAAACGCAAATGTTTTTTTGAGCAGCCGCGGGAGATCTGAAAAAAATAAGACAACATTTGTGCATTCGTTGTGGCATGGAAAAATGATGAGTGTTTTAATCGCATGAAAAGTTCTGATCCGAATAAAAGTAATAGTAATCACACGAATTACTTGGATTACTAAGATCTCGACAGACAGACAGACAGACAGACAGACAGACAGACAGACAGACAGACAGACAGACAGACAGACAGACAGACAGACAGACAGACAGACAGACAGACAGACAGACAGACAGACAGACCACTGAGAGACAAAGAAAGACAGATAGACCGACAGTCAGGCAGTTTTTACTAACACCTTCGAGCAAGACATGAGAGTCCCCATTAATTACAGACCAGAGAGATAATAAGCGCAGTTCGATGGAGACTGCCGCGGGATGCGAAGCAGCCAAGAGTAGCAACAGGTCCTCGATATAAGGATCGGGTATTCTTCGGGTCGTATCTGCCAACCGTTCTATCGCCAAAAACAACTTCATCCAATCACAAAAGTTTACTGTATCAGCAACGGTCAACTCGCCCACTTGTTCTCGGCTCTCTCGTTTGACCTGACCGCCACCTTCCCGGCATCCATTGGAAGACAGTTGATTATCCATTAATGCTAAGCAACCAGTTGCTAGTAAATATGCTTTTTTGGAATGTCTATCTTTTTTGAATACATGTAGCAAGCGTTAGTGTCAAGCTCAAAGTGCTCAAAGTGTCTGTATGTACCCACATATACAACACGCCCTCGTTGACATAAAGCAAGAGTGGGACTGTGCCAGCCACCAGACGAGTTCTTCCACGCAGAAACGAGTTCTGGACGTCAAGAACACTTAATGGAGATGTCATCTGAGGCCACGACACTTTCTCCTGCTGTGTTGACATTCTCATTCCCATGCACAGCTCCAGTAATTTTCTGCAATTTTGTCGACGTGGCGGAGCGTTAATTTGAGAAAATTTTCATTTTCTCGTTTGTTTCTTTCAACAAAGCATATGTCCACACATTTTCCCAAATTGAAAAATCTTTAACATTTTTTTTCACTAAAGAAAACGATCCAAATGAGACTCAGTGAAGAAACAACACAAAAATCAACTGGTTCTTTTAAAAAGAATTTGAAGACAATCCTCCATGATCACACGAACCGTGCGAACCTCACCGGCTCGGTAAGAGGCGGGCTTACTTCACGTTGGGATGATGAAATCTTCAAATCAATAAAACAGATTTTTTTTCTCCCTCAAGTGATGAGCTTGGTCTCGAAAATCGATGTTGCTATTCTGTAGATGCTGTGGATTGTCGGGACCTTATGGGGGTGTATGACTGCGTGAAACAGTGTCTTGTCTGATCTTGCCGCGAGATTGGTTGGCAGCAGCATGGGTCACCTCTTGAAAATGAGAACAAGAAATAGGGGATGGAGCAGATGATCAGGAACTCAGGACTGTGTGATACTTTATCCCGTTGTCACAAATGATGAATGCTTGATTATTTATCGTCATCGCCCTCACCAGCAGCAGCTTCGTCGTCGTTGTAGTATCAGCAGCGTTAACGTCTTCGCTGATGTCATTGTCATCACTCCTTATCACCACTACCAAAGCAGGATTGGTAGTAGCAACACGATAATTGCACTGGATAACACCCCAGACCCCTACTTCTCCTTGGAAATTTAGTGGAGTTACGGGCCTTTCAAACGGTCTGTCCTTAACAAGACCTCGGGTTTTTTATCATCCGATTGTTGTTGAGGCAAATGACCAGGATGAAGTATTACATTAAAGGTCTCATTGATTGCAATTTGTCCATTAATAGGGTTGAGATCGGTACGAAACACTGTTTACCTAAATCATGATTCATAAACAAGGGTTTACAAGGAAAATAGCTCCACCTGTTCCCAAAGATGGAAGTCTTTTCTCAAAAGGCTGCTCAGTGTGCCCCATTCTCAGCAAGGAGCGGGTTTCTTAAGATGGGGTGGGGAGGGAGCAAAGAGAAAAAGAGAGATGTGAGAGAGGGGTGGATGCAGCAATCAAAGGGCACTTAAAATGGAGTCTGGCCCAGGTAATGGCTTTGGTGACCAGGCAACGACCAGTGTGAGCTGGAAACAAGGCGAATTCGCTCACAGACTCAGGCGCAGCCATCTTGGAGAATCTCACAGAGTTTGTTTCTCCTGTGCTTGGCTCATCTGACAAGCGCGTGTGGGTTCATAGGCGTGCATGTGCGTGTGTGTACATGTTCCACAGCCTTAAACTCACCTAAAATGTTCACACACACGCACATACACACACAAGATTAATGATGTTGCTCATTATCGTGGCAAAAAGTTTCCTTTTGTTCCATTTCTCTGTTCCCTAAAGCTTGATAAGAGCTGCTCAGTTTCTTTCTGACTGCGTTTATTTTGTGTTCCATCCTATTCCACCAAGGCCCCTGACAAGCATAACTCATGACATGTCTCGAGGTGGGGAATTCAATAATTCAACCACACTGCAGGACCCACAGGCATTTGCCACTTTGTCCAGAAAGTCACAGACCAGAAACAAGATCTCTCTGGAGAGAAGTCATCAAAAGACTGTTTTGTCTTGTGCGCATGCGTGTTTCCTATCCGCTTTGCACATTTTCCCAAGAAAGTAGAAATTTGTTGGAACGCATTTTGCCACGTTCACCTCCTCCACTTAGGACCGGAAAGAAAATTTCAAAATGTCATTGTTTTCTTGGAAAAATGGAAATTCCAACTCACAGTGTATTGTTCTATTGACATCTGTCATGGGGTCAACTCAGATACTAGTGAATACTATCACAGTGTCCTGAGAACAGTTACCAGAGGACTATTCTGTTAAACTCTACCGATGAGCTGTCCTCTCATTTTTAATGAGAAATAAAATCAAGCAAGATTTAAAAACTCCTTTTATCTTATAAAAGTGGGTTTGTGCCTTTGGATATTCCCATACTTGGTACCTCGACTGGCACGGAGTTGATTTAGGAAGCTTACCGATCCTCTCCACCGGAAGAGATCAATACCACCAGACCCTCCTCCCGTCCTCCTTATCGACGCAGTCAGCTACCTAACACTCACCACAACCTCTGCAGCGAAAATACAGGGGCTGAGGAAGGGGGTAGGCAAGGAATCACACATTAGTCTGCTTCACTATAATTTGACACGAAAAATATCTCATAATGTTCTGCTATGGACTGGGAAATGGTCCACAATGATGGCTTACTGGATGCTGCTACAAAACCTGTGTTGGAATCAGCTGATTTGGTAGTAATGCGTTACATTCTATAAACGAGTAAATTGTATGATTGAATAACAGTCTTTGAGGCTAACAGTTGAATAAATTTGTTAACTGGTGGAAGAGAAGAATCGTGGACTGGTAGCGCAGTCTGTACAATATGTCTGCCAGATATTTCATGTTAACCTCTGTGGTTAGTTTATATTAAGCTTTGTAACTAGACATGATAAACAACAACTCTACATTACAACTTCATTTCATCAATATGCTTTGTTACACAAAATACCTAATGGTGCATCTTTCTAAGGCTGACTTTAAACCTCACAGCGAATATTGTCCCTCCCCAATCCTCCACCATGAATGCTGCCTCGTTGTAAGAAAATAAAGAATAAAAACATGGCATGAATCATCATTATCAGATATTATTCAGGGTTACTGGCTTCTGTCTCCCAGCTCTTTTAATTTGTTATTGCCATCTGAAGTACACTTGCCAGGCATTGTTTTCAAATATCATTGACATTCACCCTTGACCTCAGAAACTCCTGCAAGTACAGACATGAAGTCTAGCAAAGACTGCTATCGTGTGAATCCGGGAATAAAATCCCTTTTACAGCAATGTTGTTTGGCATTTCCCTGTGAGTGGCTGTCGGACTGCCTGTGCCTTCATAACATTTGTGCGCCAGTAGAATGTGATTACTCATTGGGAACGTGAATGTGATTACTCATTGGGAATGTGAATGTGATTACTCATTGGGGCAGTTCAGTACGGAAACTTCGCCCGGGGATCGCAAATCATCAGTAACACCTTCAGCAGATTTCGTGTATCTACAGATATTTATTGCAAAGCTTGGAAAACCCTGAGACAAACACTAGAATGTTGTGTCCGACATCACACACACACACACTGGTACTTAGCAAAGAAAGTTTAGTACAAATTAAATCAATGGTGGCAATGGGACAGACATTATGGTGGTCCTACAGGCCTCATTCTCTCCACAACCACCCACACACACCACACACACCACACACACCCACCACACACACAGAAGGAGAGAGCGCCTCTGCAGTCCTAAGATGTGCTAAATTAAGGCCCTTGGGCAAGGTAGTTTAAGGCCAACGTTGATGCAAAGGGAGCTAATCATGGACAGTTCGAGGACTCCGCATCCTGCTGTGCGGCTGAACGGGCGGAATCAATGGAAATTTCAATAATCATCTTGGATAATGAAGGACGCGACAAACCTCGCTCCATTAGAAAGTTGTCAGTCCTGACTTGCAGGCTCCTTAGGTCATTAGAGTTGTCTGTCCGCAATCTCAGGTGTGTCTGTACGCAAATTATTCTATCTGTCCAGGCTTCCTATTTTTCTGATAGAAATCTGTGTATCTGATTTGCAGACTTCTCTAAATTATCTGTCTACCTATGGATTGTGTATATTTTTGTTGGATTATCGATAGAAGCATCAGCTACTTGCATTTATTTACATCAGTTTTGTTTAGTTTACAACAAGCTTTTGTATGACTTTCGGTCTTGGGTAGTTGTAATGGATGACAAATCATTTTTATGTAACTACACATCAAAACTGATCATCATTCTTGCATCGGAAACATTTTACCGCAAAATTAACATACCTTGCGAAATATTCTTTTCTGGGAAAGAGCTTCCTCTCACCATGGAGATGAAAGGCAATGAAAGAATAAAGATACTAGAGTACCCGGAGAAAATTATTAACGATCAGTCCTGTCAACAGAGGGTAGGTACCAGACCAGAGGTAAAGACCTACAATATTTTGTATATTCACAACAAAGGAGTAAGACAAATAACAGCAGAGGAAATATTTCTACAATACAAAGAAATCATAAATAAGTGTGTTTGGCTAGATTAAGCAAAAATCCGCTCTATGTCTCTGACTATAGAGTCGTCTGCTTCTTGAGGGTCAATGGAAGGCCAACCAGTCGAAGAGGAGTGCATTATGCATGGTCGTTAGATCCCTCTAACCCTTCTGGTATCCAAACGATAGAGACGAGGGAATAAGCAAGGCTAGATACCTGTTTAGATATCGGCGTCAAAGCTGCAGCAGCATCGGAGGCAAGCCAAGGAGCCGGACTTGCAGTCACCTGCACAATGGTTTGACGAAGAGGAACACAATGGCTCCGATGCAGTCCCTTGTCCAGCCTCTCCTTGCGAAGGTTTCTGGCTCACCACCCGAAGTCAAACGCTTCACACCACCAACGACGGTACAGCGACTGACCGTTTTCGGCGGGGGTTGTGGTAGCTGCGGCGAGCGGTGATCAATGCACATTCCCGCCCCCTCTCCCTCCCCTTTCCCCTTTCCCCCTCCCTCACCTCCTGCGTGCTTGCCGCACGTGCCGGCCTGTGGTCGATACGTCCTCGCTCCTGGCTCATCCTCGCGCCATTTTGGTCCACCGCCGCTACCACACACACAGCAGGGTGGGCGGCTTGCCGCCGGTACCTTTCTTACTGTAGGTTTTAAAATAACATTTTGTCGCGAGGGGTTGGCAGGGAAGGTACCGGTGATGCAATCATTGACCACAAAAATAAATTGAAAAGTAGGAAGATCCAAGGTGATGGCTACTAAAGAACACATGCAGGTAGCGGCAACAATAAAAGCAGACGACTGTAGACGACTGTAAAGAAGCTAAGACTTTTGGACGGCTACGGCTATTTCTTGATTTATCTTCATAAATGTGTAAAAAAAGGATTTCTGAGCTACCAATAATTGTAATGAAGACCGCGCGACAAAAAGGACACAAATCATTAAAGTGTCTTTGGTGGCTATACGCAAGGATCTGAATTTCAAGAAAGTATCCTGAAAATTTGTCGCCGGCACCCTTTGTAACCCTCCAACCCTACCCATTCACAGACGGGTGTCTTGGGTACATTTACAAGCAAGCTCAGAAGTAGATGCTTGCTCAGCCATTTTCCCCTTCCTCCCACACGTATCCATCCAACAGACCTGTAAGACATGTATCTCCCCGTCTGCTCACCCTGACATTTCGCCGATTAATGAAGCTGTGCTCGGTGCGAATAAACTATCAATCCTGATCACATCCTCTGTATTTATTTATTAACACATGGGCAAACCTTTCCGTGTGGATTTTAAATCCTGTTACGGCCATCTCTGTCTGTGGTTATAGCAGCGACACCCGATGCCCGCGGATGGATTTTTTAATCTTCTCCAAAAGGTCAAGGAAAGTGTAGGAGAGAAGAGATCGATAGATCGAGCAAACGACATCGTCGACATATCAAATGAAGCAAAAATGTGTCCATGAGAAGCAAGACGACATCAAAGGCGGCACGACGAGGGAGGATTGTTCATCCAATTAATGTCGCTTTGTCCTGAGAGGGAGGCCATGGATTTTTCTCTGATGATCAGCTCAGGTTTCAGGTCCGGGTGGATGGGATAAAAATACACTGCACCCACCTTGCGGAAGTCGGTAATTTTAGTCCTACGCAGTCGTGGCTTGGAACTGATCGTGATAAACACACATTGTTCGGGCATCTCAGATAGACTAGTGAGTAGACATGACTAGACAACTAGACATTAGTTCGGGAGTTGCAGCAACTCAGTCCATCCTGGGGTACGGCTGACATAGTCACTTTGTTAAAATAAATTTGAAAAAAAAACTATATAACAAACTACAACTGGAAAGTGTACAGTAAACTATTTTTTTGGTTAGAAATTGAAAATGGAAGAAGGAAAGGTTTGAATTATTGTGACTGAGTGAGCGAACACACACATACACATAAGCGCGCGAGAGAGAGAGATGAAGAAAGCGAAAAGGTAAAAAATGCATAACACAATAATCTTGCTGAAAAATAAATACACAGTTTTTTTTCAGAAAAGTACTTACTTTTGAAGATTTAGGGTAGCCTCGAATGAAACAGCCTGATCTTCTGTAATCAGAAACCTGTTTCTCTCAAACTAGGATCGAATCCCCGTCGTGGACTATTCGTCATCAATCTACCCAGGGTGTAGAGAAAGTCTTGTGGGTGTTGGACTCAAACCTCAGACGGTTGTACAACTTGTTAACCAATCATCTCGCTTGGTCCAAGGTAACCTGGGTGGCCTGCGACAGAAAGGAATCCCTGTTTGAGACATACCCGACAGACCACGGGTGCTGATCAATAGCCATTACATTCCTGTTTGCTTTCTCTATCTCCTACTCACCCCTCAGTCTGTCCGCCCGCCCACTAATGTGTTCTTTTAATGATGTAATGACAGATGCTGACAATGTTCCACCAGAACAGAATGACACTTTAATAATACTGTTGGGTGGTTACATTGTGGCATTGTGTGTAAATCTCGTTGCTGGTGTTAAATATATTAAATATAAATATTAAATATAAATAGCGATCTCAAACTATGTTTAAGAAAGTACTTCATCCCTCTGAATGTGTTTTGTCTTTATGTCTTCATACTGTAGTCGCAAATAACTGTTCTACAGGTTAGCTTTGCACTTTGGCCACTGAAGACTAAACGATGGACGTTTGCATTATGTTTGTATTATTGATGAATGACTGTATGAATCAAAGTATGTATTTGTATATGTAAATGCATTTATGCGAATGTATGTATACATAACTCTCCTAGCTCATTACTACATTATTACTATACAATTACAACAAACAAATCCTGCTCTCCACTCATTACTATAATATTACTCAATGATTACAATACTTCTGTTGTGTCCTCTCCTACCAATACTACACAAAGGCTGTTGTCTTACAGTCACGTGATATACACTACGCTTTTATGGCCCCCATACCGACTTACAGCAGAACCTCGTTGTCATGGCAACATCTCATGGCCACACAGAGATCGAACTGTAAGCTCACTTTTCTCCCACCGCACCCCCTACTCCTACCCCTCTAGTGTCGTGCGACCGTCCACCCTTCCTCTTCCTCAGCCAGACGAACCCTTGGCCGACCTCCACCACGGACTTGGAGATGAAGGTGTCGATGACCACAGCAGTGGACGAGGGTGGGTGCCGGGGTAGAAGCCGTCGCACGCGTGTCGAAGATAAGGATTCTGAGACTAAAGAACCGAGGGTGGTTGCGAGGTCAGGGTGGGCTCTGGTGCCTGTCAGCCAGTTCTGTGGACAGCAAGCGGCCATGCTTTCGGAAATTCTAACATTCACTCGGAAATAAAAGCTAAATGTGAGCAGTGTAGGCAGGCAACTAAGAAACTTTCCTTTTATCGCATGTAATTTGATGTTTGAGTAAAAGTCTTACATTTGGTGGGGTAAAGTTTCTAGCACCTGATAAAAATATACCAAACATAATTTTGTTAATTATAATAGCTTGTGTCAAAGACGTGAATTATTTGAAATATTAATACAACGAGAGGGTTCTTTTGGAAAGTATTTCAAGACGAAAAAACGATTTCTATTTTCTCTTGTGTCTTTAAACTGTGACTTTGATTTTCGTTTGTTTTTGTTATTATATCATTAGCTTCAAGTAGGTTATTTCCCTTTATTTTTAAGTTAAGAGTGTTTGCACATATACTGGCCAGTTTTGCATTTTACATACATACATGCATTTGTACATAAAATTATCAATATCTCAAACTGCAGATATTCTTTTCCAGCAAATATCATGTCAGTAGCCTTCCAAACAAACAAACAAACAAACAAACAAACAACACACAAACACTTCACTCTTCTGTCAACATGAAAGCAGCGCCAAGTTGATGACCGAAAACTTACAAAGGGACAGATAACACTCGTTAGTGGTCTCCACCGAGTTAAAGAAAACCTTTGACACATCGGCGCTTCTAACACCACATTAATGGCACGCAGAAAGGACATGCAAACAATAAACACAAATGCACGAGGACACCCAGGGTACAAAGTAAACATCTCTGTTTCAAAGCTGTTACGAACTTCGTGCATCTCAAAGTGGGGGACATCGATTCCAGCCCTAGAGGAAACGGAAGAGAAAAAAGAAATGAAGGAAACACTGATTGTGTGTTTGTGGTTGCAGTGGATGGTTCGCAGGTCATTCACATGGTCCACATAGGACAAGAAAAGGTCATTGACGTGTGCCTCAAACCGGTTGAACTCTGACCTCGTAGCTTCCCTGACCCGCACTGACAGTCACATTACGACGCAAAGAAAACTCGTAAAGGCCAAAATAAGGTAGGTGTAAATGAAAACAAGATAAGAGTTGTGGTAATGACAGTTTCGTCAATCCAGAAAATCGCGAGGATAGAAAGATGCACACGTTTTTCGTGGATGAATAAATCAAAGAACGAAAGAAAATACCGACAAGCAGGCAGGTAGGCAAATAATTTTAAATATTGCTTCTAAACTCAGCTACCTGGTCTGTGACATTTAGCATCGGTGGTCGCCAAGGAGTCTGAGCCACCGGAATTAGAATTGTTGTACCCGGGGAAAGGTTCATAAAACTTTCTGCTTTATTGCGGAGTCTGAGAGTGTGTCTGTGGCTGTCGTTTGGAGGATGGTTCGAAACGGTTATAAAATTATTCGGGAGAGTGTGTCGCTGCGGCAACAGTGCCATGAGACAAGTCCACAACTCAAGCCAGTGGAGTGGTTTCCCTTGAGCTAAGTGGTCCTGCTGTTGATGACAATTCGTACTAAATCATACAAAACCTCGAGTGCTTTACTGAGCATTTAGAAATTGGTAGAATTGCTGCTTTATGCCAACCTAGTAACAAAGGTCATAGGGAGAGGCACTTGTCCCTGTGAAACAAAGTTGTGACTGAAGAAAAATGGTGTGCCGGTGACAAGATTCGAACACAGGACAACCTCGCTGTACAGGTGACGAACCATTGCGACAGAAGACCTAGAAGGAATTATGTATTCTGTCAATTATATTCCACGGACCAGATGTTTGTAAGTTTGTCAAAGCATGGCAGGTCCGTTTAGTTGACTGGAAGAGAGCAGTGACAAACGTCCTGTCACGTGTAGGCCTGTCACAGCCACCAGACCTGCAATTGTTCTGTAACCGTATTGCAGCCATGCTTGATTGATGGCAAATGTTGCTAAGACGGCCATCTAGACATTGGTGTTAGCCCACGCCCATACCCGCCATACAGCAGTGCAAACACGGGTTTCCTCAAGGCTCTTCAACCTCCGCACGCAATCAAACGCCCGATACCCGAGCCGCAAGAACCTTCACGTTTCTGTACTCGGACCCTAAGTTAATCTTCGCGATTTTCTTGCATACCCAGAGTCAAGATCTCTACTATTGTGCTGGAATTAATAACACATATCCTATAAGTACCCCATTAATCAGGTGAAGACGGAAAATGTGAATAAATTCAGAACCAAGAAGCCTCACGGACCTTTTTCTGTGGCGAATTCACAAGTTTGCTGTGGGGCTTGGTGGGAGGTGGCGGTCCTCGATTCAACAAACGTCCATGGCCATCGACAGGCATTGATTGAGGGCAGCCTGGTACCCGTGTAAATAGCAGCAAGGAAATAGGCCCCATGGCGGCCAAGGGAAACAATCTACTACACGCCAACACTTGCCGCTAGCCAATCAATTCTACCACGTGATCTGGCTTCCGCCTTCTGCCTTTCTCGCTTTAATTAACCACCTTTGTGGCGAGAAAGTCAAACAGACATGTTGTAAAATGTAGACTTAGAAGTTTCGCATTTTATACTTGTCACCAAAAGCGTTAATACCGACAGTGAGTTGTCTACCTTGACTAGTCAGCCAATATCGTCCATCGATAAATATAGAACTGGACAATTCTCCCATCCAGACTAATCCATTCTTTATTTGTCCACCCATCAGCCATATAAATAACCAGGCCTTTCTACAGCCACAGAAGCCCAGAAATAATCTATAAAAATGGACTTAATAACTCTCTGTCAAAATAACCGAAATAAAAGCGAGAGAAGGACAAAGAAGTTGAATAAAGAAAGGAAAGCCATACATGTTATTATTTTTTTTTAAACACTTATCGACAGTCAAACTTCTGTTCTTTTTCAAAAAGCTCATTGAATTTTTTTTTTAGCAGATTCATTGGGGTTAGTCGAACCCAACCTCCTTGTTGACGGTTTGTCAAACCAGAAATAACAGGATAATGGAACTTCCTGTGGTATCCATGACTTGACAAAAATCTTTTTCTTCAGGAAAATAGTTGTCTGACGTACTTAGTTAATAAGATATATACTTTCTTCGCTTTCTTGGCTTATTAGAAATCAAAAACACAACTGATGACATCAAGCAAGTATAAGTAACACACAGACAATACAAACAACAAGTATAACAACAGTACAAGGACGGCAACTTCAGAACACAAAGCATGGCTGCAAGATGGAGATTCTTGCGATGGATTTCACAGTATCGATCTCTCGAGCTTTTTCTGACCTGCCTGATGGCAAGAAGGCCTCGGCCATCACGTGCTTTTTATAGTGCAGTCACTTCCTGTGGCGTATCACTCCGCGCTATGAATTATTAACGCTCCTTGTTACCCGCCATGCAACACGAAACGATAATTACTGGCATCAGGTTGCTGGCGGGACTGTCAACAAACGCCAGACCGCGAAACAAAAAGGAACTTGTTCTCCGCACTACATTTTTAACACCTGACTTTTTGTCATTGTGGACAAAAGAAACCAGAGACGGGTCGATTCTTAGAGGTTGGCTAGAAATTATCTTGATGTAGACTTGCTTCGTAGTGTTAAAGGTTTAGCAGGATGTACATTATTTTCCTAATGAGTGGGTAAAGATAGGTACAATTAAATACAGGTTTCTACAACCCACCTTTCCGTTCTCGAGATACATGCCTACAAATATCCCCGGGCACAGAAAGACATTAAAATGGTGACCACGACTGCATGTACCTAAACCAGTTGTTGTTGTCTCAGTCCTCCCACTGACTGAGGTCTTCACAGTGTAAAGGTATTATTAATATTATTATTCATGTATCTCAAAACGCAAAAAAAAATTACTACATAAACCAACCTGTACCTTCCAAATTGTTTTAAAAAGTAACGACGACAATGAGATACGAACTCATGCGCCCGAAGGAAGAACCTTCAAATAATCACAGAGATAGAGGCGGGTATTGAAGGGAAAAGAAAGCCAAAGGTAAAGGTCATCCCATAACAATTTCTGGTCGTTGGGGGTTGAGGTGTTATCAACCTCAGTTTTCTTGGGATCATCTTTATATGATGGCGGGTTACATCTCCTCTCCCTCGCTGCCTTTCCTTCTCCAACCCTCTGAGGAGTCAGGTATTCATTCCCGCCAGCTGGGTTGACTGGGGGAAGTTTGCTGCGCTAACCGGGCATTGAACCAGCGCGCTCTCAGTTTGGACGCCAGTGCTCTAACTACTTGGCTATCAGCTTCCGAAAGGGAAAGCCAAGATTGCTCTCAAAATTTACAGTTTCTGAAGTTATAAAGCGGTGTTCAGATCCCGCCAAAACTACCTCCTGTTTCTTTACTCTGAGACTAAAACCACTGCTGTATATGTATGAAATTTTAGCCGCTACCGGAGTCTAGCAAATTTACCCATCCCGGGTAGACTAACAGGCTGAGTAAGAGCGCGTCGTGGATACGAGGCCTGGAAGAGTCGACTAAGTTCAGGGGCGGGATGCAGGGAGGGACATGAAGGCTCTAGCACTCTGCTGAGGTTTTCCGCTCATATCATCGACTTAGCCAGCTAACCAGCTCCTAGTGTCGTGTCGTGCACTCGGCCCCAAGCTCCTAATTAAGCTTTGCATGCAGTGACGTGTTCTCATCGTCAACTGTCGACACAGGCAGAGGATCGGCACGCGCATCAGTCACGTGCCTGCGGATTCCATGCCACGCCTCGTCTGTCACACTGACAGAGCTTCTCAGTGCAGCATGGCTGAGTGCACTCAGACCAACAGGTGTCAGTGGAAAAAACATCTATTTGTCCGCATTCATCTCGCGGAACAGTGCAATTGTGCAAACCGGAGCTAGATAAATGTCATACTTCATTAATTTTTTTATTATTCCTTGGTGAGGTCATCCTTTCCAGTCCTATCTTTTCAACACTTGTCAATAAAAGCGAACAAAGTAAAGATTTTGAACAATTATATCTCTTCAATATCTAAAAAATAAACTAAAGATTTTTAAAAGCTGCTAAAGTTGCTAAATGACAATGACCCGAAGAAAAAAATAAAAGAAAGAAAAATACACGAAGAAAGAAAGAGAGGTGGAGGAAGAAACAAATCTGTGGTGAATAGAACCACTGTGTCACCCTCGTTGCTACGTTGCTGGTGTAGGACAAGGGTAGAAGGACTAAATAAACTGCCAGCGACGACTGCTTCCACATTGATCCCAACCGTCGGCTGTGCGGCCGTTTACGACATTCGGTCCGATCTGCCGACTTCAATTTGTTTGTCGATGGCCTAATATTCTAATGATATGGGTTCCCACACTGCACAGGATTTTATGTAAATAACAAAATTCCTAGAATGTTGCAAGTCCGCACTTCACATTCCTGTCCCTACAACCACCTCATTCAATGCGATGCTGTCAATACCGATAAAATATTTTTAAGGGGGTGGGTGTCTGGTAGATGTGAGTGGTTCAATGTGCACAGGGCATGGCATGCGTTAGTGTCTTTTCTTCTCTACTAGGGTTATAGTCTAAGAAACGGCTTTTATATTTCATCCATTTTATTTTTAACTATTTCAGGGCCTTTTAGTTGATTTTTTTTAAATGACGGGTTCCATTCTACAAAAAAATAAACATTTGTCATCTAAAAACTAAGATATGTGAGCGCGAAGATGAAGAACTAAATTGAATATAATGCTTTCATTTGTGGCTTCAGCACTATGAATATTTCTCACACAACGGCACTCAGACAGACAGACAGACAGACAGACAGACAGACAGACAGACAGACAGACAGACATGAGAATGCTTACCGTCTCACACACCAGCGCTTCAGTCAGGAGGGACAGGCGTATCAGCATAGCACCAGGAGTGATCTCCCCCTGACTTGGCACGATGAGCCTCGGAGGAGGTGGACTCGATCGCTACACCTACAGCTTCCTGTGTCCGGCGGATGTCCTGCTGTCGTGTCCGTGGTTTTCAATGTGCACCGCGATCTCAGTCTCCTGTGGTCCTTCCAGTCTGCTTGAGATTCCAGTGTTCCACGATCCCAGCCTCCCCCTGTGGCTGGCTGGCTGGCTGGCTGGCCCTCTGAGTTTCCGGTGTTCTGCGATTGCAGGGACCACACCGGCGCTCGCCAAGCCGCATTGATTTCCTCGTCCCTACAGCCTCGCCGCCATCGCCGTGCAGCGGCTGTGTGTTCACTCAGGCATCAGAAATCAAATCAACTTTGCTAGCCAGCAATTCTATTCACGGCCAGCTACTACTGAGATGCCGTACAAACCTGAATGTTCTGTAGTCTGCTTTGAACAAAACCAAACCTTGTCTTATTTATTTATTTATTTATTTATTTATTTATTTATTTATTTATTTATTTATT
>SRHC01003137.1:2497-13167 GCA_004794325.1 Pomacea maculata
TACCAACAATGAAATTCGCTTAACTGTCAATGTCAATGACCTGCGCAGGAAAAATCCTAAACGATGTGCAGCGTAGGTACACACCACGTACACATTTGCAGAGTCTGGTAGCATCATTAGATTAACCTGTATATATCTCAAGCGAGGGCTTATATACATTTGTAGGTGTATATTCATTTGGAGAGTTGCGCTTGAAGGTGTGCTGAGTATTCCGAATATTTCACCTTGTGTAATTGCATGAAATAAAAGTACTGGTATTGATAATTTATGTTTCTGGTTAATGGATGCATAATTAAGTTAATGTTATTTTTATTTGCCATAAAACATTAGGTCAATGACTGCATCATTTCACCATTCACAAATGATTGACGTTCTTATGTTCAACCGAGGGAGAATTACTCTCACCCAAAAATTTAGTAGTTTGGAAAAAAAGATAATAGCTTACAAGATTGATGATCATTAATTGATTGATATTATTAGACTAAAATTATTGTAGTTGTAAATATGATATTTATTTTGACTTTTTTCAGCCTTGTGGACAAAGCATTTGAGGAACTTGCATGTTTCAATCGTGCACTTAAAGAATTTGTGCAGTCTATAGACCCAGTTTACAGTAAACAGAATGAGGAATTTCACACAGGACTAGAAGGAAGGTAGATATTATCATTCGTCTTAACCAATGCATTATCAGCTCAGAAGAATGCCTTTAATTACATGGTTTTACTCAAAACATTTCCCATGTGTTTTATAGTATCATATGTGGCAATTTATAATTTGTAGCTGTGTTTTGTTGAGACCTTTACTGCTTTTAGAGAATAGATTGTTTACAAGGATCTTCTAGTTTTGCCTGTTGTGTGTCACCATCACTAGTTGTCATTTTAGGCCTGTCTGTATAACATCTTTGAAAAGATCCATTCTTCAAGTGTTTCTTGGTTTCCTTGACTTTTCTTCCCACTGATTCCATGTTAGGGTCTGCATGATGATGCTGGATGCTGTCTTAATGCATGTTAAAGCCAACCATATCTCATGAACAGCTTTTTTTTATCAATTGGGGTCTGCTGTCCCACTGTGCTGTTATGGGTGGTTCTGGTTAGTAATTTAAGGATTTTGTTAAGGCATTGGTTGACATAAGTCTTAGTTTAAATGGCTGGTCTGTCACTAGAGGCTCTAACCCAAAAATTGTAGTAAACTCTTCCATTGGCAAGAAACACAACAGAAAGTGTTGTGTGCACAACTATGTCAGAAGCACTATTTTAATTTCCAAATCTAATTGATTGAAATACTTCTCACTCTGTCATTGGCTGGCCTGGCTGGTGTAATGATATTCATACACATTCATTGTCAGGGGTTCACCTTTTCTGTACATGTTGATGTTTGTGGTTTTTGTTTATTGCAAGAGTAGATGGGGATTTATTTTGTCAGATTAGGAGAAGTATTATGAAAAAATAAGCTCTGTCCAGTTACAAGAAAAATAGTTGTGTGATACACCTCTAATGTGTTAAACTATGCATTAATGTGATGTAACCTGCATTTATTTCAGTTTTGGCAGTAAACATGTCACACCAAGAACACTCACCAGCAAATTCTTGGGTAATCTGGTGTGTGTGGAGGGCATAGTCACCAAGTGTAAGATGGATTTGATTTTTTAAAAAGAACATAGTACAATAAGTTTAACTGTGCATTCACTTTTGCAGCTGCAACTGTTTTCATGGTCTTGAATAATGCTACCATATTCCAAATTGGAAATAACATCTGTATTGTAACCTACTTGGGTTAATATGTGCAAGTTATGGCAATGGCAGATACATGGTGGTGAATATTGAAATTAAAATAATTATATAATTTACTTTTATTTCTAGGTTCACTGATTCGGCCTAAGGTGATACGCAGTGTTCACTATTGCCCAGCTACCAAAAAGACTTTAGAGCGTCGATACACTGATATGACATCCCTGGAGGCCTACCCATCTGGGGGCCTCTACCCAACAAAGGTATGTCCACAACAAAAATTAGCAGAATCTTTAGACTGTCTTAAAGTTTAAGACATTGAGACATTTCAGATAGCTTTGGATATTGGTTGTACATTTCAGCAGATACAGGAGAATTAATATATATATTTTTTTAATCTTATTTGAAGTTCATGGGGTAAAAATAGTTGTAGATGGAATTGATCACATTTATTGGATTGCAAAACATCAATAACAAATTAGATGCATAAAATGTTTAATTGTTAAAGGGTCTGAATAGCTACCAATTGTAAACGGTCCTTTAAAAAATATATACACATCTTTTTTATAGGATGAAGATGGGAACCTTTTGGAAACAGAATATGGACTTTCAGTGTACAAAGATCACCAGACATTTAGTATACAGGTCAGTGTTCTCATTTTGATGCTGGAAGTAAAGTAAAGATACCCGGTGACAAATCATTCTTCATCAGGAGCCACCTTTTAATTTTTTTGATAGTATTGTCCATCATTTACTGAGATTACGTAATTTTGACTTGACAATTTATATGTTTAATCTTAGTGCTGTAGCATAGATTAGCATTTGAACACATGCAAGATTTACAATATATTTGAAATTTTTATATAAGGTTTTCTTCCATTCAGGAAATGCCTGAGAAAGCACCTCCAGGACAGTTGCCACGCTCTGTTGACATTGTCGCAGACAGTGACCTTGTTGACCAGTGCAAGGTCTTTTATTGTTTTTTTGAATAGAATGAGAGTTCAGACTAAAGAGAAAATGTGTTTTCATAATTGCTTTTGTTTGTAGTATTTTGCCATAGCTAGTCATGTAAGTCAAGAAAACATAAACATTATACAGAGCGATCTTTCTGCACAATTCTAAAACAATTAAGTTTTTGAAAATACTAAAATGCCTTGGGAGCCTATGTTGAAGTATTAAGGGTTTTCTAATTGTTTCAGCCTGGAGATAGGGTGCAAGTGGTTGGCACATACAGATGTCTTCCTGCAAAGAAGAACAGCTTTACTTCCTGTAACTTTAGGTAAATAGTATGGACTATCTCATGCTCATGTTCTGTCTCACTTTGCTGTCTCTTACACACACACACAAACTTGCATGGTATTGCCCAGTAAATCCAAAATAGGTGTAACCTTATCCTTGATGTCCATACTATATATTTTTCATAACCAGTGGTCTGGTTGTGCATTTTAACTCCAGGCTTTATGATGTGATTACTATAAATAAATGTTCACACATTTATAAAATTTACGGTAAGTAACAAAGTGAAAGTAAATGCATTTATTATCTTGGTTTTTGTCACCTTTTTTTAACTTTAAAAAAAATTCTACCAACCGAAAGAAAAAGGCTCACTAGAAACCATGGTAAGGTTAAAGGTCAGTTCTTATTTAGACTAAACTTTACCTGTTTGAATGGGTGTTGCAGTTTTTTTTTTCTAAAGACCAAGCCATCAGGGTACAATTGACTCGATCTGAGTACTTTATTAATGGCTTTCACCTTGTGTGGGCTGATAAAAGGCTGTGTAAGTCAGGATTAGTTTAAAAAAAAAAAGAGAGAGAGGCTGGTCGAACATCTAGAGAAAAATTACCAGGAAATTGTTTTTTGCATCTGAGCACACCTTCTAAGTATGATTGCCCACTGAGATTAAAAAAGTTGGTCATTGTCATTGGAACACCTTATAAAGATGAAGGGTGTGTTAAGCAGGCTAAAAAATTGGAGGACAAAAAGTGTTGAAACTTACTTGGCAAGAGGGCTAGTAGAACGGAAGGTGGTGAAGATGACTGTGGAGGTGCTAGATACTAACCTGACTGCAGCTGCTAATTGTGATATAGCTTGGCATGAAGTATTTTAAAATTTGTGTTTAACATTGTACTTTCGTTACCTGTACAGGACCATTCTGATTGCAAACAATATTTCATTAATGAGTAAGGAAACTGCTCCCATGTTTTCTATGGAGGATGTTGCCAAAATCAAAGAATTTGGGAAGCAGAAAAAGGTCAGTAAAGACCTCAATTTTTCTGGCAGATTTTATAAATATTTTAATTACAGAATCTGTTTTATGAATGATTCAAGATCGAAAGATTTTATTGAGAAACGTGTCATACTGATTGCACTGTTTTAGCGCACGTAGAGTCTGAATATCTAGCTATTTTGAACATGTGAATTGGTTTCAAAGACTTGATTTGTACAATTGTTTTTCAAGACATATATATATGAAATATTTGTCTGAAAACATCTCTGTCATCCATCCTCAAGTGACAGTCTCTTAATCTGTAATGCTAAGATTGTAGCAGTGTTAAATATATGGGGACATCTTTGTTACCAGGATGTGTTTGAAATTCTTGCTCGTTCTTTGGCTCCCTCCATCCATGGCCATGAGTATATCAAGAAAGCAGTGTTATGTATGCTGCTAGGTGGCAATGAGAAAGTTCTGGCTAATGGCACCCGAATCAGAGGGTAAGAGTTAAAGATGTGTTTTAAAGAGAGATGATGATTTGGAAGTAACTGAAAAAGAAAATTTTAAAGCTTATAACTCTTGGGTATTGGTTATTGCTTGACAAACTTGTATTCATCATTATAATTACTTCCATTAATCTGCTTCATTAAATCACACTTATTTATGCATGTCCAGTATTATTTTAGCAGAATTGTTAAACTGTGGACAGCAGTTGTATAGTCCTGCTTGTATTATTTCAGGGATATTAACGTTCTGCTTATTGGTGATCCTTCTGTTGCCAAGTCTCAGATGCTAAGGTATGTCTGACAACTTCTATGAAATATTCAAGTTAGAAAGGCAGATTACATAAGTGGAAGACCTTAAACAGATCAGAATTATTTGCTGATATTTTAGGAAACTTTTTAGCTTTAAAACATGTTTTAACAAATGAGCTGCTGGATATCAAATCATTCTTGGATCTTTGATGTGTAATTTTACTACCTTTAACAGATACGTGCTGCACACTGCACCAAGAGCAATTCCAACAACAGGTCGTGGGTCATCAGGAGTTGGTCTCACAGCAGCAGTGACCACCGATCAAGAGACAGGCAAGGGCTATATAAAGTATCTAGAAATGAGACAAAAGGCTTATTTTAAACCCAGCAAAATGACATGGTGGCAGAACATTCTTAAAAATAGCTTGTTATATAGAGAACATTAATGCTATAAGGTGTCTGATGGAGCTGATTATCTGATTTAGTCAGTTGTCTATTTGTGTTGATTTTTTTTGTTGATTTTTTGCCTTGTGTTTGACCACCAGTTGCTAGTGGAGTGCTATGCTCACCAGACATGGGCTAGCTCACTGTCCGGGGAGAAAACTTTTCGATTGTTAAAGAGCTAGTGTAACCCTTTATAGCCTGTGGTCATGTCATCTACTAAGTCATGAAAAAAGAGAATTTACTTTCAGAATTGTATGTTTATTCATCAGTTAAAGAATTTTTTTTTAAATAATTGAACTTTTTCTGAAGGTGAAAGACGACTTGAAGCTGGTGCCATGGTGTTGGCAGACAGGGGCATTGTTTGCATTGATGAGTTTGACAAAATGTCAGATATTGACCGCACAGCCATCCATGAGGTGATGGAGCAAGGGCGAGTAACCATCTCTAAGGCGGGCATCCATGCCAAACTGAATGCACGTTGCAGTGTACTAGCTGCAGCCAACCCTGTTTATGGACGAGTGAGTAATGGTTATGGTGTGGTCATTTAAAGTTCAATGTGAATAAAAGAGAAAATAATATTTAAGAAATACACTGAAGAGTTCTGAGACAAGTTCTGGTAAACTTTCATTTGCTAGATTTCACCACAGTTTTAATCCTCTTGCCTTGCAACTGTGTCTCAGTTTCACAGTTGTGTTAGCTTTTGTAGTTTAGTCAGACATGAGCTACATGTTTAACAAATTAAATAGTCTTGTAGAATGTTTGCATGTGCAGTTATGCCCACATTACCAAATCATCTGTCCACATTACTATATGTTTGAAAAGAGACCTTGAATTCATCTGTTTCAGTATGATCAGTATAAAACACCAATGGAAAATATTGGACTGCAAGATTCCTTGCTGTCCCGTTTTGACTTGCTTTTCATTGTGCTTGATAAAGTAAGCATTTCATTTGGCATATTCAGTTTGTTTTATATTCAGAAAAGTATTTTTTTTTTTTTTTTACAATACTCTGATTATTTTGAATGAGTAATTGTCCTGTCGTGAATCTAGAAATATTAAAAGCTATTGTTAAAATCGCATAGATTCTATTAGCCAAGCTGTGTGCTAAAAGACTTTTGTGTCCTTGTCTCTTCATGTACGGGATTGTTTTGCACGCTTGAGCTAGAGTAACGTGTTTTGCTATTAGAAAAAAAATTCAGTTACTGGACCTGTTCTCTCTGACTACTCTGGTCCTTTTACATACTTTAAGTGGACAGATCTCAATTCAGCCTGAAGATTTCATTTATTTGAACAAAGAACTCTTACAAATAAGCTTTTACTCTGCCATTTCTTGGTTTTGTCAGATGGATCCTGAGCATGACCGTCAGATCTCTGATCATGTTCTGCGAATGCATCGCTACAGAGCTACTGGAGAACAAGATGGTGATGGTGTGTGTCTCCTGAGTCTTTCTGACTAATCAGGAAAATTTGTGAATCACATTTATTGAGGGGTAGAGAGAAATGATAGAGTGCCCTTTTAACATATTGTGTGAAATGTTTTCTAAGAACTGGTTATATTTTTCTGATGGTGAGTGACCTGAATTGATGTTCATGCTTGTTGTAATGAAACTAGATATTTTGACGGGAATCAACTGGACTTTGGTCACACAGTTTAACGGCTGAGGAGTAAATAAAAAAAGATAACAGTAGTTCCTTAATTGTTTCGAACATTATACAATTCTCTATTGCAGTACTGCCAATGGGAAGTGATGCCAGTATACTAGCAACACGAGACCCAGATGCGGATGAGCAGGAACAGACTGACACCCCCATGTATGAAAAATATGACCACATGCTTCATGGATCATCACGGAAGCGCAGGTGAGTGACTTAAGTGCTTTAACCTTTTGTTTCTTTTGTGTGTGTCCTTTTAGGTTACAGAAAACTTTCATTAATAACATGGGAACAAATAACATACACTTTGCAACTGAGTGCCTTGTATAAAATTTGAGGGGACCACTGATCCTGTACATTTGTTTTCAGTGATCGCATTGTCAGCATGCAGTTCATGCGAAAATATGTTCACGTAGCCAAGGCCATCTCTCCTGTGCTGACACACCCTGCATCAGAGCTGATTGCTGAGGAGTATGCTAAACTCCGGAGTCAGGACTCCCTACAGCAGGACAACCTGGCAAGGGTGAGTTGTTGGTGCTACTAGTTGTGATATGTTCATGGTTTTCTTTAATCTGTAGACACGCAAGAGTTTCATGGAGACTTGTATCTTTAATCTTACGATATATTTTGTGTACAATGGCGTAGTATTACCACGAACGCAATGCATATTTTTGTGATTAATTCCCAACAGACACAGCCAGTCACTGCCCGATGTTTGGAAACTATGATTCGTTTGGCCACTGCACATGCGAAATGTCGCCTGTCCAAAACAGTCGATCTGCAGGATGCAGAATGTGCTGTAGAACTTGTTCAGTTTGCCTACTTCAAGAAGGTGTGTAGAGGAAATTGTATATTCTTCATGTAATTCTTGATAGTTTTTTTTTTCTTTTATTTACCTTATGTTTTGCTGTTTATTCTGCCAATGTTTGGCAAGATTCTGGCCAGATGCTTGTTTTTACTCTTGTAAACTTTTTATATTTTTGATGTTATTTTACTTTGAAATGGAAAATAGTAGTTCATTCATTTTTAGTAAAAGAATAGAAAGGTTTGTTAATGGAAGGAAAAGAACAGTTGGCTATTTAGAAAGTTTTGAGTTGAGGGAAAAAAGATGTGACACTTTTTAACTTAGGTACTTGCCAAGGAGAAGAGAAAGAAAAGGTCTAAAGGCAGCGATGATTCCAGCAGTGACGATGGTGGTGATAGTGATGGTGCTGAAGCCCCTCCTCGCAAGCGGCAGTAAGTTTCAAGTTTACACTTGGTGTAGTTTCTTTGGCTTTGTAGCATCCAGTATTACCATAACAATGTATTTTATTTCAGCTTAGCAGCATATGGAGGCAAATATGTCTTGCCTCTCAGACCTAACATTATAGAACTATATTTGCACTTCTTTAAAAGAGCATTTAGCTGATAAGGGAAAATGAAAAGTAATAGTTTCTTAATAAAATGTCTTTTTAGTTTACGTGACGAGAGGGAAAAATAAATAAGAATTATGCACATGGTAGTTAAAATGCAAAAAAGTAAAAGTTGAAATTTTTTTTAAGGAGAAGACAAAGTCAAAGGAAAAGAAAACCAAATGTGGAAGGAGGAGAAGGTGACGATCCCTATGACTTTGCCAAGTCTGAAACAGAGGGAGAAGAAGGTACATCTGCAATAGTGGGAAGTGGTTGAGTGAGAGTAAATGTTTTCTTTGACTATATGTGAATTACTTTTTATATAAGATTATATTACTTTGTACAAACAGTTATATTTTACGTTTATGGAAATCAATGTTGGTTATTATAAATCACCTAAGTACCAGTCTAGCTAGGTGGAAGACATAAGAAAATAAGAATCCAAAAATCAAGAAATGTGAGTGCCGTGACATAATCATCAAATCCAGTCATGGTTGTGACATAATCATATTTAATTATGCCTGTGAAGTAATGATCATATGTAATGATATCTAATTGTGCTTTTGACAAAATAATGATATATGATCATATTTGTCACATAATTATAATATCTAACTTCATGTCTAATCATGGTTGAGCAGAGCCAGAGTCTCTGGAAACCAGTCGTAGAAAGCGTCGCCAGTCCGAGGGTTCATCCACTCCATCCACACCTGCACCTGCTCAGGCGAGTGTGCAGGTTAGCCAAGACAGGTAAGTTTGTTATTTTCTAAGGCAAATTGCAATATAAATTAAGAGAGCATTTACTGTTAAATTTTACTTAAAAAAATTATGGGAACAAGAATATAGTGAAAGGAATCCATTAGTAAAAATTCTGGGCTGTACGTCTTTGGAGCAAACTGACCATAGTTGCTCATATCCTTTCCACAGGTTGAATGCCTTCCGGACATCACTGTACAAGTTGTTCCAGGCTCAGCATGCACAGTCTGTACAGTTGGATCAAGTCGTGACACACGTCAATGCTGAGCATCCTGATGAACAGTTCAGCAAGGAAGAAGTTACCTCTGCTATCCTAGCAATGATGGATGAAAACCAAGTTATGCTTTCAGATAACATTGTCTTCTTGATTTGAGCTGTTCATTGCTACTTCATTGAAAGATTTTGGATTAAGCTTGATGGTAAATTGCACAACAAAGCAGGATTGTGTTAAAATATTGTTTGTTTCGGTTTGGAAATGAATAAATTTTAAGAATTGTAACAGACTAGGGCTTTGCTGTTCATATTGTAGTTATTAGATTTTGTGGGGTCTTTATGGGAAAAAATGCTGCAATACAATGCTTAACTTTAAGGATCAGACTTGCATCATGGATATGATTTTTGTCAAGCGAAATATAGTGAGAACACAAAATGTATTAATTATTTATGCGGTTGAATGTAGAAATCTTAGGATTTGCTAAAATCTATGAAGTAGTATGGAATTGCTGTACACAGTTCTATGGGACAGAATTTTGGGTTTTGTTTTTTTTTTTCAGAAGGTGGGAAAATAGAAGGAAAGACTAATTAACTTTAGGCCTAGATCTACAGAGATTGCATGTAGAAGATGGACTTTTTAAAAAATATTATTGAAATATGCATTGCACTTTTTACTCAAATTAGGCAATGTAGTCTGGCTAGAGATCAGTTGAACTAATTTGGTGCTCTTGCAAGAAAGAAATAGAAATCTCCCATGATAACATTTTCTGCAGATTATAGCAGTGTTGCAACAAATCATAAAGTACCAGACCAAAACAATATATAAAAGCATACAGATTTGTGACTCATGAAGGATGATGACAAGTTGAATGTCTTGATAGTACTTATGGAGTTGAACTGCTTCCCTTCTAACAACTTGCTAACATTATGGTGTTCTAAAGAGAGATTCTGCAGACTGCTATGAGCAGCAAAAACAAAAAAAACAACAAATGTGCAGCTATTTGACATGTACTATGACAGGAACTGCAGCATGGATTACAGTTATCTAAAATGAATGGAGCAAGCTGGGAGCAACTGCTGGCTGAATATCTTTCATCATCCCATATGTTATTGTACAGACGTTTGTATGTTATGCTGCATGTGTTTGTGTGTGTCATTCTTTTTGCCTTAAGGGCATCGATATGGCATTATACATCTTTTTATATACATATTTCAAGCATTTATTCTGCATACAGGCATGACAACATTTGCCTGAACTTGATAAAAAGTAATTCTGCTCCTGCATGTTGTATGGACAAAATGCTATTAGCTTTACTATTTGCTGGTCATTCATCCAGTAACAAATGTTTGTCTCATATTCTAAAAATATAAAAATCTATGATGAAGGAGCTCACATTCAAAAAATATAAAAATCCATGATAAAGGAAGGAGTTGTGTTGTAATGGTTATTTTAGTTTTAAGTGCAACGTGAAGGATGAATGAGCGACTTGTAAATTATGGCAAAAGTTCTTGTGCAATA
>SRHC01003137.1:14532-46880 GCA_004794325.1 Pomacea maculata
GTGTAGTTGCTTAGCGTAACTCGACCGGAACAGCAGTTTGCACACAGCAGACCCTTGATTCAAATGTCAGAGCAGGTCTTTCCTGTGTGCAGTGAACAGTCCGAAGTACACCGAAACGGCGTAAGTAGCTTATCGCTTGCTCTCTGAACATTCATGTAGGATTCGCTTCCGAATACACATCAACCATCGCTTCTTCTCTAGTCATTGTCTATCACCTTGTCTATGCAGTAACTTACTCCTGTACGTAGGTGTTTGACCTGCTCATTTTATCGTGTTATTTCGATGAAAGTTTTTTTTTTTTATTTTGTCAGAACGTTTGTTTTTCCTCATTGAGTCTGTGCCTCTAGTACATTTCAGGTAAAATGATTTCAAACGTATCTCCGAGCAAACGAGGAAGAAGTCTTCGGCGATTGTTCTGTCAGCTCGACTGACACGGTGTCATATATTTGTAGAGAAATATAAACAGGTCAACCTTGAGTGCGTTAAGTATATTCGCTGACTTGACAGTGATACTCAACCCTGCCCTATTTAGCTTAAAGGAGGATAATAATAATAAAGAGTATTTCAGTAACCGCGTGAATAAAACTGAAGACATTACAGGTGTACATCCGGGGTATTGGGGCCCTAACAGTTCAGATTACATTTTTGCAACTCTCTAACTAGGTTGTAAAATTAAAAAAAAAAATGTTATTGTGTTTGCTCGCTGAGAGTTGTCAGCTCACCTGGTCTAGTAAGACTCCACCTTACATTTCGACATAATTTGTGTACTCAATTCATGCCGTAAACTTATCTCCCCTCGCTCAATATCAGTGACATAGCGTTGTGGCTGTCATTTCAGCATGTTGAGCACACACAAGGACCAGCTGCGATAAAACTGTTACTCGGAACTAAACTATACGCAAAGAGGAGAAGGATATTCTGTTTATGCCGCTTTTCAAACTCACGAGGTGTGCTCCTCGCAAACCCGGCAATATCTATGTGGAATGCTAAGCCCTCGTGACGTCACCGTTCATAGACACAAAGAGCCCTCTACCTATATACACAGGGTGTCCCCCCCAGAAAATGTACTCACATTTTAAATGACAATAAATGCAGTGCTTATCGACTTATGAACAAGATTAATGGTCAAAATGTGCAAATGCATGGAAAAGAAATGCACTCACTCTCTTAATGACAATAAAGACGTTGTTTATTAACAAGAATAATATTTAAATGCGAAATGGATAAATAGTGGTGGATCTTTATGAAAATGTCCTTCATACTGTCTTTACACTCCAGTGATATTATCGGTCTTTCAATAGCATTTTATGAGGTCAATTTTCTCTTTTCAAAACTTAGTTGTACTTCTGCCATTTTCAGTATCCAGTATACTCCTTATACATGGTATAGGACATAATAAAAAATCAGCTTAAAGGGTATGTATCATCAATGCCGTTGATGACGAATATAATGGTTTACAATTATATTATGAAATGTTGTGAGACATAAGCAATAAAAATGGAAATTGGTAAGAAATGTGCATAGCACCCACATCTCAGAATCACTGAATGCAGTTAAGATAAGTTTAACACTAAGGTTATACGTTTTGAGGAGAGTAAGGATGACTTTCGTACTGGTGTCGATTCTAAGACAGTCAGGCTGTCAAACTTGTGTTATGATATGTTCTAGCTTGCTTTAGAAGTTAACTATTTAATGTAATAATGTTGAGGTTTGCCATCGTTGTTTTCATGCGAATATTTTATCACAGCTCATACACAGGTTGCTAAAGTTGTGATGCCAAATTTCATTCTCTATCAAGAAACTTTTTTGTTAGCGGTATGGCCAGTAGTCAGCAGGAGGAACCGTCCCGCGCCGTGCACGTGCCGTCCTGTTTGCGGACGGAGTGCAAGGACCACATGGACCACCTCATCAGTCGCCTCACGGAGCGAGGGGTGAGCAGTGTGTACCAGGCCAGAGGAGACTACAAACCTGGCGGCAAGTACGCCGATCGCTTCACGCAGCACTTCACTGAATGCAGAATGACCATTATCCATATTTGTACCCAGCTCCTCCGAAAGGTATGTCCTTGTCTCTAAATTGTCTAAAAAGTTCTGACTGGAAGATATATGTCTTAGGTTTAAGAGAATTTGGGGGTTGCTGGTGTGTGTGTGTTTGTATGTGCGTCACTGTATCAAATGTTGTAGAAGATTTAACTGAAGATGTAAAGAAATGAAAGTTGAAATATATATGCTGAAGCCTGTCACGGATCAGTTCGTGCCTTCATGTTTTAAAGTTAGTTTAATCCCTTCGCTGCTTGTAAATTACCATGGTAAATAGCATGCCATGCATTGATGAGTGTCAGCGAGGAAAGGGAGATCACTCTAGCGAAAAATATAGAGGAGCAGACGGCACTGGCGGACATGAGAGAGGACGTTGTGTGTGTGTGCTTTAAGATAGAAAGGTAGATGCCAGTAACAATACCTTGCCTAGCCAAGGTTTATTGTTCTGTGTGTACGGGCAATTGTGTTAGAGCCCTGCTGATCGAGGATTAGATCTAGACAAATCTTCGATCGCCTTCGGTAAATCACCCAGGCGTGTGTGGACGGGTGTACCGTTGACATTCGTGTCGCCAAGAAACTGTAAGTGAAGCACTCAACGACTGCTGGTGCGATTATAATTGAGATAATATAATCGGAACTTTTTGTTGACGAACAGAACTGTGAGAGCTGTTTGTTTCCCATACATAGATGACGAGAGTTGAGATTAAGATTAAGAGCTAAGTGTGATTGATCGGAGAAGTGCCCCAAAGATAAACATTGTATGTATCATTAGCTGTGTGTCGCCAATAGAGTATTTTGAAGAGGCGAGCTATTATTTATGCATATGTGTTTTGGAATCTGTAAGTCCTGAGCCATTCGAGAAACTTAATAACATTACGTGGACAGCCTCAGGCAATCGTTGTTTTTGTGTATTGAAAGAGCACGTACGGACGTCGTGTGTGTGTGTTGCTTGTGAGAGCACCGGCGTCCGTGACAAAGCCTACATTTTATTTCCAATTAACTGGGGAAAGAGCATCTGTGGAGCTGTCTAGAGGCAGAATATCTTTTTCTATTTCTTGCATCATTTAAAAATAAAAAAAACTAAATTAAAATATCGAATGGTGGAAGGGACTGAATAATTCATTATCTTTCTATTGTTTCACTGTTTGTTATTTCTAGATTTTGCAAGTCAAAGAAGTCATTCTAACTGACCCTGAAAAAACGTGTTTTGTTCACATCCCTTGCTCTCCTGAGGAATACCCCGACTTTGTTGACGAGTTCAACATCTGCAACCTCTGCGACGATGCTGCCTTCAACAAATTCATCGATGGAATGGTGGACGCAGACATCAGGCGCCCAGCACCACCTGACCTGCCATCAAGGAGGCCGCCGCCCTTGCAGCAGACACCCCAGACCCACATGGGTGGCCACCTCAGTGAGATGTTTGATGTCTACGTAACTAGTTCGACGAACTTCAAGCCAGTGCGCATGATACACCGGGGGACAGAATGTCCTGTCCTGCACTTGCACGACTCCGAGTTCTCTGCCATCAACAATCAAAACATAAGCTGTAAGAAAATCAGTGTATATTAGTGCATCAGCGTATTTTACAGTGCATTTGATATCGATTTATTAGCGGATATGACCGTGTTAGATATCTCAACGTATATATCAGTGTATATGTCTGTGCCAGTGTTTATTCATGGGTGATATATATGTCAAAGTACGCTACTACACGAGTGAATTCGTTTACACATGAATATCAGTACTAGTATATATGTATATACCTTATGTAAAGCGACAGTGTATATCAGTGTACTTTTGTATGTCACAACACTACAATAAGCTTTTAATTAGGGAAATTAAGGGACAAGACGAGTAAAATAAAACTAAGTGATATGTCTAGCGACTGTGCTAGTCTGTGAAAAAAAAAAAAACAAACTGTATCCAGATTTTTCTGGAGGAGTACCGACTTTTTGTTGCGTGAACAGCAATACTTATATGACGTTTTGACTTTTTCCTTCATCTTTCTCTCCAGTCATACCACAACCATCACTACCTCCACCGCCACCATCATCCTTCCTTCACTCCATCATTATATATCCCCAAAAATTCATTCTTTTCCGTTTTCAGAACGAATTTTCACATTCCACCTTCTCATTTCAGGGACCAGCAAAGACGACTGTGTCCAGCTGGCGCAGTGGCCGGCCCTGTTTGACAAGAAATCGCCACACCCGTTGTTCTTTCTTCTCCACGTGGTAATTCCAGACCTCCACAAGCAGCAGAAGATAACTCACCTCATACACCTGTCGGGGATCAATCAGCGTCTCCTCCAGGAGCGTTCTCTGCGTTTCGTGCAGCTTCTGCTCCTCACACAGGATCCCGCGGCGTGCGCGAGACACGAGCTGCAAATAGCAGAGTGCTGTCTGTACACGTCACTGCTGGACCTGAAGACGTCGCATGAAGAGAGTAATGCCGTCAGTATCATTGTGACCTACATGATGACGCTATTTAGCTATGTCATGACCTGTCACGCTGACGGGCAGGACGATGAGTGTGACCGCCATCTTGCTGCTATCAAGCAAAGGTCGCTCTTTGCGAAATTGCCGAAGGCATCTATCATACCGAGACAAAAGACTTGGGTTGCGCTTGTGTACGACTGTCTGTGCGCTTGGCATAAACAAACATGCAAAGGGCTCTGCGCCATCCTTCGCAGCATCGCCAGCTCACCTTCAGACCCCAAAGAAAAGCGCACTCAGTATTCACAAGAGATGCAGCTGTTTATTCTGATTTCAGGCTTGTTTCAGGTAACCAGCAGTGTGCGTACAGTCATGTTGTTATTAAGGCCACGTGAACATAAATGTGCATGAACGTTTTTCATGCTTGAGAATGCATGAACAAATTCATGACGTATTATTTATTAAGGCTAGCTAACAGTATGTAGACAACTTTGATATTTAATTGGAAATTAATTCTATTTTTTAAACGTTTGACAAGAATGTGCAAATCTTACTATGTTGTATTAAAGTAACTTATAACCCGAAGCTTTTCTATAGTTGAGCCTATACAGGAGCTTGAAAGCATTAAATAATGATTTCAAAGTAAGCATCAAATTTATTTTGGTAAATACCAAATGAACGAGCATGCAACAGATATAGCATGCCTTTTGATAATGACTTTGATTTCCTGTCATAAAAAGAATATGTTGTCGATTTTTTCCCAAGCTGCACAAAAGCTGCGATTTGGTTTCGTTTAAGCGTCACTGGTCGTGCATCGAATTAAAGTCAAAATCAAAGGAGACTTCCAAAACCTCAATGATGAATACAGTTATAGCCAGTGTCAACATCAGCGTACTGACAGCTTTCCTTGAGTTCAAAGCAGGTATAGAACTTGGTGGACAGACAGACAGACAGATTTATTATCATCCTGATACAATATGCTTTGGATACTTGATTGCTTTAGTTTTAGTCCTTAAATATGTGGTTTGATGAAATACAATTAAACAGCTAAATTTATAATGTCTTTATTCACGGAAAACAGAATAGCTGTTTAAAAATTCTTTTCTTGAAACCACCTGAAAAAATAACACAACAGAAAAATATTATGACTGGCTCAATCTCACAGGTTTACTGACATCCAGTTCAAACTTTCCCAAAGTTTGCAAGAAAGTTGGAGATTTGCTCAGACAATCTTTTAAGATGCTTGGAGAACGAGAAAGACTTCAGCATGCTGGTCAGCTGACGACACTTGTATTTCACAACAATAAGAGCATTCGCATCGAGTTCTTTGGCCTGTATTATCATCTAAGGTAGTCACGAACATAATTAACCATAGAATGTATTATAATCTCAGTTTCTTGTGCACGTTATCAAAATGTTAGGCAATTATGAACAGAGTGTCTATCCTAATCTGTTACTCCTGAACTGTATAATAATTTTGGGTAATCATAAAATGAGCACTTATTCACTAAAAATGAAAAAGACTTTGCTGGTTAAAATCAAGATTAACAATATGAAAGATTTATTTTGTTTTATTTCAGTGCTAACCCAAACCTGTCTATCAACTTCGATGAAACTGTGTGGCCTCGTCTGCTGTCGGTCACTCAAGATCTTCTTTTCCCTTTGGTGACTAATGCAGCGAGTACAAACCATTCAGACCAAGACAAGGAGAAGCCCCGCTGTGGATGGACAGTCGCAAAGTACTGCTCCTTCAGCGAAGACAAACAAGTTCTCATCCATCTGATCCGTCCCACATTCACGGAGTACATCGAGAAATGTCGCTGCAGTCTGCGGGACGAGAGGTTCAATGAACTTCATCTCCTCAAGATGCTGCAGCACGCTCACGTCGTACAGCTGCAAGCCTTCAGCGAGACTTGCTGGCCGCAGTTCTACGTCACCGAGGACTACAGCACCAACTCTCTTCAGACCCTCCTTGCCAACAAAAGCCGGCACAACGATCATTTTACCGTGAAAGAGTATGTTGTCTGATTTAGGCTGTAAAATCTACATTATAATTATATAATATGTATACATTGTTGAATAAGTTCCTTCATTGATCTCTCTGACGAACATGGATAAAACCGAATGAAGAACTTGGAGAATATATTAGTAATTAAGTCATTAAAATATGGCTGCCGGATGCTAGATTTGAACCAGATCTGAGCTACTGAGCGGTTCTATATTATTTGCCTCCTAGTGAGCGGGTTAAAAAACATCGCGTTCTGCTGCAGGTTGTTGATGTTTTTGATCGACGCTTTGGAAGGGGTAAAGTACCTCCATGATAACAAGATCGTGCACAGGAACCTGACGGCCGCAAATTTCTTCATCAGCACCGACAGAAAGGTCAAACTGAGTGGCCTGATGGATGCGCGGAAACTATCAGAGGAGACAATCAGAGGTAGGTTATTATAGTTTATCTAATGGTTGGAACTCTGCTAAACTGATGTAACTCTCTGATACTTTAATAGGAGGATAAAAGGTTCTTATTATAGTACTTTTCTATGTGAAGAAAGCTTTTGTTTAACAACGTACCTTATTAAGTAGCAATATTTAAAGCAGGTGCAACTGATAGTCATCACCTCAAGTGCTTAAATAAACATAAACGACAGCCCAAGAACGGAGAAGTAAATGACCGGTTTTTGTTTTCTTGAATTTCATCTGCAGGATGTCCAGTTATTAATTGCAGAAGTTCACAAAATAATTTTCTTCATTTTAAGCTGTTGAAATTGTCAGCACAACAAGATCTTAAAAAATGTTTGTGACTTCTTCCATTGCTTTGTTACAAACGCGTTTTAATAATTCCAAAGATTTCGACTGCTCGTTCACACCCACACGATGGACTGCCCCAGAGTCCCTGCAAAACTGTCAGTTCTCTAAAATGTCCGACATGTGGATGGTCGGCCATCTGATCTACGAGGTGCTGACACACGGCAGACTGCCCTATGCTGACGCGTCCCTTGATGACCTAGAGCTGATGCCAATGGTAAACAGTGTTTTTTAAAGTACCATTAAGTTTTGTTTAAAATATTCAGTTCATATGGACTTACTATAAAGTTATAGGTGCTTACCATGATGTTGATTTCTTTTAGTATTATTTACAATAAATCTTATCGTCTCAAGGCCATTAATTCATTTTGTCAGGAAAATAAATCTTATCACAAACAGTCCGCTATACGAAGCACGTCTTTTATACTCCAAATATTTTTGTTTCGGTTTCTCTGGAAAAGACTGAAGAAAAAATAATTCAGCAATCAGGCCATACATGTACACGCATACCTGTACTCAGCAAACTATTATATGCTGCTGTTTGTAACATGTGCATGGGTTTGATAAGTAAATTACTAAGTAAAATCCTATTCTTGTAGACTTTCAAAGAGTTCTTAATAACTAGCATGTATTCATTATTTTATTTGTAAACATGCTAGGTGGTAGTTGGCAGGAGAACACTCTGTGAAGAGGCTTGCATTCCCGGTCCTGTTCACTCGGCCATCGTCCAGCTGACCAACATCCAGCCATCGACACGACCTCTAGATGTTAGGGCCATCAGTGAGGAGCTGCGCTGTCTTGCTGAAAGCATAACTGAAGGTTGTTATCTAATAAAACACTAATGATACCTTCATGAATTATGACTTGTAGCTTTGCAGATCTTTGCAAAATGATAAGCAACAATGCCACTTATCGTCATGAACGACTGCTGTTTCTTTTCGATGATGCGTGCTTTCATTTTCAAGATTAGTGAGGTGCAAATATTTGTATCCAGTAATTGGAGGAAGCGCAATGAAATCCCTTAAATCTGACCGATCAATCCCCTCCCCTACTCCAAGCATTCAAGGGCATCCGTGTTTTCTCGATTAGAACATTCCCTCCACACACATTAGCATTAGCAAAGTGGGCAAAGATTTTCTGGTCACTGCTGATTTTTTTTTATCTGATAGCAGTGCTGCGACAGACGACACAGACTTCACCTGCATGTATATATTGCAGATCCGATGGCTGTCACATTTCCAGACATACGCGAAAAAGGACAAGCGGCAGCAGAACATAGGAAGGTACCTATTCAGCTTTTTTGACAATTTAAGGAAAGCTAAAGTACCCGGTAATGTGGACAGAAATTTTTTTTAATTAAACGTATCCTGCAAAAAGAAAAAAAAATTTTCAAACAGACCTGTTGTGATATTATCCATATTTTCTTGATTCGTAGTATGATTTTGATTAGCAAACAAAAAATAAACCTCAACACTTTAAACAACGAAATCCCCAAATTCCGAAGTAAAAGCAAACCTATTTTTAAAAAAGTAAAATCAAAGGAAAAACGTGTTTTTTCATCTTAAAATGTCACAGGGCCCAGTTTTTACGGTGCTCAACACTTTCTTTGGAGAAGCCGGTAAGTGGTTTTGTTACGAATTTGCATCATTGTTGGATCAAATGCTCTTTACGCTCTTGGTTACATGGGATCAAGGATGTGCAGATGCACGTGGCACACGTACTTGAGGTCGCATTTTTGTGTACGTCTGTGTATATAGACGTGCAGTGGGAGTATGTTTGGGAGGGAGGAAAGAAAAAGATAGAAAGAGATAGACAAACAGACAGAAACAACAATGTGTATTTCATGGAAGAAGCTTGGTAAGAACATTTATTGCTACAGCTATACGTCATCGTAGAAGTAGGGTGGTTGGAAGAGACCCATTATATTGCTGTATAGTTTTGTATGTGTGTTTATGACATATGTGTTTATGAAATCATAAACAACAAATTGCTAACCAACGCGAATGGAGGATGGGTGGAAAGAAGGGCAAACTCGCATCCCTGTTAATACAATAATACAACATTTTTTTCTGTTCTCACAACAGCATTTTGCAGCATGATGATTGATGATGAGCCTGGCTATGCAAATGCTAGCTATGGGGTTGTTCACACAGCAGCATTCTGCAACATGGTTGACGACACTGGCTATGAAAATGCGAGACAAGGGAGTTCTGTCAATAAGAATGGTGTTCGGGTATGGCTTCCTCGTTTATTTATTTTGATAGTCAATAGTTTCATGTCTTCTTAAAAGTGACCTCGCGGGAGTTTTAATACTTTTAAAACTATAGCTGTGGATCGGAAACTCTGATACATGTAATGTATCTCTGTGTCTAGAAGGGCCTGATTCCATTCAAAGAACTGTGTCCAAAGGACTTCTCTTCTGATGTCTGGTCTCTCCTAACCGCAGGTCACTTGCCCGGAATCGCACCACTGATCAGCCAGCCCAAACCAAATTTAGAAGGAAAGCTTGAGATTGTGAGTTATTCCTATAATGCACCATTTGAAACAGCCGATAAAAATGGTAAAAAAAACCGGTCTTATTATATGACGAACCATAAACATTTGTTACTAAAGGTCTTCGTTGTCGGCAAAGGCCTGCTATCTGTTCTGTGAAGAAAAAACAACTGGCTTTGTCTAGACTGCAAGGTCGGCAAAAGCTACACAGTGCCATTGTCCAGAATACAGTATGTGCTCAAATTGCTTTCACAAGAAACTTGGTCCCGAAACTTGGCTTAGGTTAAGGTTAAGAACCTCATTTAGACACTTTTGACCCCCCTCAATAGAGTCGGAGGAATTTCAGCCAATCAAAGTCCACAAAACATATGCCCTAAAAGATCAGTGCAGCTTACTGACTGCTCTGAAATCTGTAAGATTAATAAAATCGGATCAAACCTGCGGCGTGAAGTATTTATCTACGAGAAACTTTCAAGCATACTTTTTATGTATACGCTACTGTAAGTGCGAGATTTTTTTAACCTTTCCCGTTATACAGTTTTTTTACGCTGTGTATCACGTGATATTCCTCCGTGTTATTTGTTGTTTAGTGTTTACAGAAGGGGTTCTGACCAGCTTGTTTTAATGATGAAGGCTAATTTGGTCTTAATTTCATTATCAATAAAACTGTAACTTAGCTGTACAGGACTTGCCCGTTTTTTGCAATATATGGAGAACACTATTCCATGTACAGTACTCTTCTGGTACCACTTTATCATACATACAATAAACCACATTTGTTTTATGCTTATATATTTTTACATTTTATCTATGTGTATAATTTAGTTACCACAAACAATGGGTTATTGGACTTATAAATGTTATGATGCAACATTTTATTTTCTATGCTACAAACGCGAGAACGATATAAAGTAGATTATCTGTTATGACAAACCTCATGACCCAAGTTTTGTTTAATTATTTCTTTCTACCGGGAGTGACGCTAAATGACACAGACTCTAAAACAATTACAGGGCAAATCTCTAAACCCACCTCACCTGATCCCTGTTTGTCGCAGTCTCTTGCCATCCCTGCACAATATGGCCTGTGTTCCCTTAGAACTGTTGTGGCCAGGAAGTGTTTGGGACCTGAAATCAAAGACTACATCGAATGCCTGCAAAAGATCGCAAGAAACATCGCTCAGCTCCACTCACACCGACTTCTTCTCTGCGATTTCGACGCTGATAGCATCTACGTTGAAAATATTTCGGACACATCTCTACAGATAAGGGTATCAACTATTTGACCGCATAATCATCAAAAGACAAAACTTTTGATCGTTAGAAACTTCTTTATGCATTTGGTATTTAAAAAGTCTATGTATAACTTTATGCGATTGACAGTATGTATAACGAGCGAGTGGACGAACGAGAGAAATACTCGAGGTGTACGTGGGAGGCAGTTGGTTGAACTTTAATATATATTACTTGAAAGTGTGGAAAATTCGTAAGTTATATTAGCAAGGCTGTCGGTATGTAGACAAAAAACATTTGTTGTTCGTGTTGACGACAGAGAAGTCGATTTAAAACAACAAATGGCGTCGTACTATAGTAGAAGAAGGCGCTGACCAGTTGATGTTCCACACAGGTCTGGTTTACCTCCGTTGCAAACATGCGCAGACTGCCATGCGCACCAGAGAAGGGGACTATCGGCAATGAGCACATTCATCTCGTCCCTCCTACTCACAGCGAGATCATTCGCAGGTAAACATTTGCAGCTCTATATTGCATACCATTAGGTCTCCATCTTGCATACCCCTTGGTATTTAAAGTTTTAAAACTTTATCGACTTATAAAGCATCTATAAACAGCGTGGACTATCGCGTATGTCTTTATTGCGCTCTGTTTCTATATATCATTGATTCTTTCGTCCCAATAAAATAATCTAGAGATTAAAAGAAAGTAAATATCACTGGTAAAGTTAAATTCTCTTGAAAATGTTCTCAGAGCGGCGCCGGAAGTTGTGAAGCAGGGTCTGTACTCTCACGCCTCTGATGTCTTTTGCTTCGGCCGCCTGGTGTGGTGGGTCTTCAACACCTTCTGTAAGGCTGGGGTTGATGGTCCTAGCAGCCACAGAGCATCGACGATTGAGCCACTGGCCAGTGTACCCGACACAGAAGTAAGAAATCGCCGCGCTAACACGTCCTCACACTGGCTGTAAAAGACTGTCAGGTCACTGACCTCGTAGGTGCGCTGTTAAAACAATACTGAACATGCCTGATACGTAACATGCACAGTGTGAGCATGAACATTGTGTGGGGGTCTGTGATTTACATTGTGATCTGGTTGCGTTACGCACACCTTTGTTAACTTGCTACCCTACCACCAACATTCATTAGCAGCATTTGCTGTAGTAAATGAGAAGCATTTGGATGGCAAATGTGCTCAAAGATCCCAATCAGAGATGCAGAGTGGAATGGGGAGGAGTGGAGGGGGAGAGGAAAAGAAGAAGAAAAAGAAAGGAGTGGTTTTTCAGCTCTAGACTCTCTCTATTCTTTTTATCGTGAATCTTGCAGATTTACTCGAAGATTTCCGATGTGACGGCTGTGCTGTTGGAGAAACCCCCAGCTTGTCCCACTCACATCTACAAGGAGATAGAGAAGTGCTGGAGCCCTCATTGTTATGAACGGCCTACAATGGAGGTTTTGACGGAATGTCTTACTCTGTAAGTGGGGACGCTCGAGTACTTCCGACTCTATCTTAAGTGGAATCTTATTCTATGGTCTCTACCTCCCGTTTCTTTGTTTCTTGTTTTGAGGTTAGCAACTCTGTTTACATGTATGCCTGAATATCTTCCTTCCTTTTGATGATGATAATAATGATGGTGAAGACGAACCCTTGTATGTCTCTTCACCTTAACTGGCTTGAGGAGGGGGGGGGGCTACGCTCTGTCGTATTTTGTATTACCCGATGTCGTCTTTGTGTTGAAGTTGTTGTTGATGTATTTTGATGTGCCCGCTGTCGTGCAATGGGTTTGTGGTGCCACTTCGATCCGTGTCAATAACCTCGATTCCGTTTCAACGTGGAGACTTCGCGATCGACACAGTTATTTGACTATGGCTTCTCTTCCGTGGTTTTTCTGCGTGTTTATATTTTTTGTCAAGTGCTCTGAGCTAACCTTTGATGGTGGGATAAAGCGCTCTATAAATCAACTTTATTATCATTATTATTATTATTATTATTATTATTGCTCTTGTTGTTGTAGGTTCGAAAGTCCGTTTGGGACTACAGTGACGGAATTCCTGTCTGTCATCAATCATTCGAGGAGAGGATCTCTGTCAAACGACGATGACACGTCCATCACGGATGACGACTACTACATGCACTATGCGTCAGATAATTTGTACGATGACATCGGGCCTGACTACAGCAAAGGGACTCGCAGCCCTCTGACGCAGAACGCTTCCTCCACCAATCCAGCACCAGCATCAGCAGCAGTGGCTCGGCAGGACAGCGACATCTACATGGAGCTGCCGCCTGCGATTAGCGCTTCAGAGGAGCCCCCTCCGCCGCTTCCCCCACGTCCAGCCCATCTCCGTCGACCTACAGAGCTGAGCCTTCCACCTCCTCCACGGCCACCGCCATACGCCCCTCCACCACTCCCTCCACGCCCGCTTCGATGACAGACTGCATCTTGTCAAGCTCCATCTGGTCTGATCTTCGTGTCCTGACTTAAACCTCATTACCCTTTTCTGCTGCTACCAGTATGGCTCGCTCGTTCTGCTCTCTAGTTAGTTTGGCACTGGCTCCCACTGATGAATCCAAGATTATTTACAAACTGTGCTAAATATCAGGTTTTTTGTTTCCAAATATAGATCACAGTAGTTGCACATCAGTATGCATACGTTTTCACTATTAAACCTGCACAGCAGCAATTAAACAAAAACTAAAATATTTTGCGACTAACGTCAAAGAATTTTGAAAGTAACTGGATAGATGTGAATAGAAATGTAAATAAAAATGCATGACTTTGATTCATAAAGTGCAAGTAATGAAAAGAAGAACTTAACAAAGGTAGTGTTGAGTGTCTGTGGATCTTCAAAAATTCCTAGACACACGTGACACAGAAGGTAACTAGCATAATTAAACACTTATGATTGATTTCATGCATTAAGTGCTCAATGGGGCCGTTCATAATAGAAAGTGACGATTAAAATAAATAAAAATAAGGAAGGTTCCTAATATCATGAAAACACGAACTAATATCTCTAGACTGCTGGCAGACGATTTTTTCCAGTTAACTGCTAAAACGAGGCATAAGACGACATAGCTAACCGGTTTAGTCACATTCTTTGTTACGGTTCGCCGAGACTAACAGCGGAGAACTTCGAAAGAGGCTAAGCGTTGGTCTTGGCAGAAAGACATCAATCCACCCACACACGTCCATGATGAAACTAAACGATTAGGACATCTTTTATTCAGCAATGCATGATCACAAGTATGTGAGAAAAGGACAAAGAGTCATATAAACAAAACAAAAAAAAAAAAACCCCAAAAAACCCATATGATATGTAGAAGCTATTTTCATACTCACCTTTCACAACGTTTCTCGCTTTCCTGAACTTGCCCCGCCTATTGGGACATAGATAATATTTCTGGGGGTGTAGGGTTACTGTCACACGCTTGAGCACACAACGGGTAGGTGGCGCAGTCGGTTTTACACAGGTATAGATCAGGGTACTGAGCTCCTGCCGTCACCGCCATGAACACATCGACAAGGAAGTGAAGCTGTCATCGGTGGGGAGGACGTGTTGGCCGGTGAGTAACTCGTACGTTATGCATGTACACCTGTCTGTTCAGCTGTAACGGGAATTGTTATATAAGACTGCATCATCATCATCATCATCATTATTTACTGACACTTACATAATGCCACATTTGCTTTTTATTAAAAAAAGATTGTTTTTACTACCTTGAAATAGAATGTCCTTAGGGGCGTCATCTCTTAAGCAACTGCTTAAACTAGGAACTCATAAATGTTAATCTAAAGTACTTGATTTTATAAGGCAGTGATCGCAGAGAATTAAAAATTAACCAGAAGAAATTCAAACGTAAGACGAAATTTGAAATTTCAGATATTGTCTGAAACCATGACACAAACGTATTGCTTGAAGTATTGCAAGAAATTGTAGCAGCAGTGAAGAGTTAAAAAAAAAAGAAAGAAAAAGAGCAAGGATGACAATTTATTTTTAAATTAGTCATGTGATTTGAGTTATTCTGTGATCCTCACATGATTCTGGAAAGTTGTCAGGGTTAGGTTTTAACACACACACACCAAAGAGAGTTTTGAAGTCTTTAAAAGCGAGTGTCCCCTGTGATGTCGGCTAGTGGGATCTTCCCATTGCACTCGTCTTTCAGACACACCCTCATCACCCCACCCCACCCGTTACTTTTACAGCAAAATAGCACAGCTCAGAGATATCAATTCAATCCGAATATGCAGCACAACATGTTTGTCCACTTACTGCGCTCATGTCTTCTGTCACAAATAAGTCAGGCAAGTACAAATGCAGATAAGAATCCAACTATGCGATTTAATGACTGAAGATATCTTCAAACATGGACAGTGGTAATGCAATGTAAGTGACAAGTGGCTCCAATGTTTGCCCAATTGTTGAATAATGTTTTTATCATCAGTGGGACAAAATATAATTTTTTTAATCATAGAAAAGAGTTTGTTAAGAGTGTCAGTATGCGCTTTGCAAAGTTTGTATTTATTATTTTTATCAACAGAAAACAATAGCTAGAGTTGCTAGACAAGAAAAAGAATAAAAATGTTACAGGGCCTACATATATATATATTTTTAATTTTGACATTTTGTTTCTGATTGTTGCCCTTTTCACTTCTGCCTTCCTCCAACCTCTTTACTCCCTTTGTACCTGAGATTTGTATGAACTAAAGACAGAAAAAGGCAAGAAGAAATAAGTGTACTGCCACTAATCTGTACTGAGAACAACGGAATCCCAACAGCTACAAAGAAGAAAAATAACAAGTAGTTTGGATCGCAAAATATGTTGGTATGAATTTACAGTAAAACTTTTAAAAATCTATAGCGAGAGTTTCATGTCTCAGAAAAGAAGACACTATAGCACAGTTATGAAATATGAGACCTGAAATATCCCTTCACCAGTAAAGGAGGAACTGTCAGACATTGAGGTATATCTCATACCCATAATCAGATGACAGTGAAGAAAAGGTTGTCTCAACACTGTCATGTGATAACTAGAATAGGGTTGTAGTGTGGGTTTACACGTCTGTTCTAGCCACGAGACGAGCGCTCACGCGAGCGAACTAACACTAGGAATTGTTAACCGCTGGCGGTAGTGACCTAGAATCAAGACCGAGGATCGCATACATAACCCTAACCCTGAGGCGTATATGTCTGCAACCATGCCTGAGGAGTGTGTCGACTTCAACAATTGACTTCAGAGGTGCGTTGACCTGTAACAGAGTGCATAGTGCTCCAGTACTGTTTGATGAAACCGGTAGAAGGTGAATCTGGTGAATGAGCGTCGGTCTCTGAGAGGTGCTGCAATTGAGTCAACGCCCAGACCTCGAGGGATGGACGAAGTCGGGTAGACACACGGCAAGGAGACTAGCTAGGGGAGTTTAGTCTGGACTAGCAGGGGACTAGCTACGCCCGAGCAATGCAACCGGGTCCTGAAGTAAGCTCGCGACTAGCCACGTCCGAACTAGTAACTACCAAAACCTTCACGGGCTTCCACCGCGAAACGAATTTTTCACACGGGAGATCACTCTAATCTCGAAAATGTCAGATGCAAAAGTGAAAGACAAATTGAAAGCTAAAACGTCTATGGATTAATAGCGACAGTCGCTGCAAATCAGACGTTGCTCTTGTCAAAATTTCGAACAACGGACTGCAACTGAAAGAAGCAGCGGAAAGATGTGCATGGTGAGGACGGTGTGTGCCCAGTCGTCGGCAGAACGATCAATGCATGAGGTAAATAAACTGTTTTAAGTTTTTTGCATGTAAAGAACCACAAAAGTAATGCATAAAAATAGGGGTTTTTTTGGATAGGTGAATTCAATTTGGAAAATAAAGTATCGCTCTGGCTGACACAGGTTGCAATTTGTTATTTTCAGGCAATGAAGAAAGGAAGGACTGCTCCGCGAAGTGATAAACAATGTCCACAATGTAAAGCGTCCTTGTACAAAATGAGGTCCACAACCTCAGATTGCAGAGTGGATTGATGCAATCCTAAATTATGTTTGGGTTGCATAATCATGATATTTTGCAATAACATGTTACTCTCAGCTTTGTTATTTGGTTCCTCTTTGTTTTCTGTATTTGAATTTATTCTTCGTTATGTTGTGTATTCTTTTATATGTTATTTGTTTTCGTGTTTCTCGCATGCTGTCCATGTTTGGTTCTTGTTCTTAAGCGCTAAGAGCAAGCTCCTTAGGAGGGTATGTGCTTTACAAATTTTGTATTCATCATTATTAATCCAAGTTTCAATGGCGTTGAACACATCAGTTACTAAAAGATATTTAAATGCTCTGTTAATTGATATTCTTGTCTATTTATAGCCAATATCATGAATCATGGCAGTTTTTTAAACAACGTTAATAGTTCTTAAATATTAATGTAATTTTTATTTTACTTTATATATTATTGTAATTAGTTGGAACTTACTAGCTGTAGTTCTTTTTTTTGTTGATTCATTAAACTTTTCAGTCTTAAGTCCTCATAACTGAATGTGTATTAGATCAAGTCACTATTAGTCAGCATTCATGTATTGATTGAGGAATTGAGTGCAACATGTATGTCTGTTATGCTGCATGGTACCAACATTCTAACATGTTAAAATGCACATATTTTTTGAGGAAAAAAAAAAGAAGAAAGTGCAAGAATCCTAAATCCTTGTCTTGAAAAAGGAGTTGACAGACGTGATATATATAAAAACTTAATTTTTTTGCAATCATTAAAAGTAAATTCTGCCGTACACTATGTATTGGTTTTCATTCTGGTCAGCAGCAAGCGAGGAATATAATGTTATTGCTCTCTCCCCCTATTGAAATGAGCTCAGGACTATTCAATAACAGTTCAAGTGCTCCCTCTCTACTTTATTCAGGTGATAATGAAAATTGTTCAGTTGAAAAAGTGAATCAAGGTACAAACATAACTGTAATTCATCTACATATGTTTTTTGCATATCAGGTAATATAAATGAAATATTTTTCAGTACGCAGTCTTGTAATTGTCATCTCAGACATGTCCAACAGTTTGTTGGGATGTCGCCAGTTTCAGTAACCATATGCTTTTATATGAATGAATTCTTAGTCCATTGCCCAACCCCTTTAACCTAGAGGACCAGTGAACCACTTTTGATCTCTCCAATATGGGTGACCATGCCAGGAGCTAGTGCTCCCGTCGGCATAGTTCTAGGGGTCATCGAGACAAGCATGCCACTTGACCATGGCAAAGTGGTGGTCCAACAGAGGGGAAAAACATGTGCACACCAAAATCTACAGTATAGAAAAGGCTTAGATGTAAGTGCATAAATATATGTTAATATATTTCTTTAGGGGAAACATGGCTTGAAAGGTTTGCATGTGTTATACATGCAAAAGCTTTACTGAAGAAACACATTTGAACACATTCAAAGATGTCTATTACTTTCTGCTCTTTGTTATTTGTGCAAAATATAATATATTAATTTATTAACATATAAGACACCAACTTGAAAAAAACCATAAAGCAATTATGATAAATTTCTCTTCCTTCATGTGTACATTATACTCAAATATAATGTAAAAATATTTTTTCCAAACCTTATGACTCCAATATAATTTAGTATGACATACCTTGATGTTTCTTTGAAAGGCGTCTTTTCAGCACACTGTTGCATGTTCAATTGTTTCTTGAGCTTATCCCGTGACTAAACAAGGATGTACTTCATAAGCTCGGTACAGCTTTGACTCGGTCAAAATCCTGGTGCCATGACTACTTCCAGAATAATTAACAACGCAGTTAATTATATTTAAGCCACTATCACAAACTAGCTGCTTATTTATTGAATGATAACCTTTTTTATTTACAAATTCACTTTCGTGTTCAGATGGTCCCTGTATTTTTACATGGGTGCCATTTATGCACCCAAACACGCTTGGAAATCCAGTGATTGCTTAAAATTAGGACTTTTGCTTGTTTCCATCCCTCTTGCTTGGTATTTTATTTATTTAGTCGATTTGTAAGAGCCTTAGACACACGGTCAATTGTTCGAGAAACTGTCGACTTATGCGTGTTGATCGTATCTCCTGAAACTCTTTGAAAACATCCCGAAGAATAGAATGGAAAACATTACTCCGAAGGCTCGCTTTCGCCGTATTTTGTTATAGTTCACGATAACGATTAACAAGTTTAAGATCCATTTTGAAAAAGTATATAACTTTCACAAGTTTCACATCGTCGTCCTATGTTTCTTCTGTAAAATTTATAAACCAAAAATGAGTTGCTGTGGACTCTCGTAAGTTAGTCACTTGCTAGTCGGCAGCTACGCCAACCCCCTGGTTGGACTAAAGTTACGCCCGAGCTGCGGACTAAAATTCGCCTAGTCGGGAGCAATGCAACGGTCGTAAATTTAGTCGGGTACTATACCCCTGCTACGTCCCGACTAAGGCCTTACGCCCGAGCAATGCAACCGGGTCCCCAGAGGAAGAACGCCACGAGTGAGTCTGTAGTGGACAAGACAGTGCCAGAGTTTCTGCTCTGGAGACAGAGAAGCCTCTGCAATCGACAGAGTGACCCAAACAGATTCTGGTTGTTCATTGGGGGTTGTGCGTGCTTGGGGTCTCGAGCTAATTAAAAGTGTTAATTAATAAGCAATTTAGTGTGAGAGCACGCGGTAAATGTCGACGTGATTTGGTAGAGGTATCGAGAGTGTGATATATATATATAGGCCGAAGAATATAGTGATCTTTCAATGTTGATGATATATTTCTACGATATCTAAGCTTACAGGATGGCCAGTGCGCGGCAGGAGGGGATGTTGCAGGCGGTGCACGTGCCGTGTTGTTTGAATGACGAGTGTAAAGAACACATGGATTGTCTGGTCGCCCTTCTGGAGGAGAGAGGGGTCAAGTGTGTCTACCAGGCAAGAGGTGACTACGGTCTCGGAGGACTGTTTTCAGATCGCTTCAAGCACCTTTTCAAGAGCTGCAGGAGAACCATCATCCATATTTGTCCACAAAGTCTTCAGATGGTATGACCCTTATTTGTTTTATGAAAACTTAATGGGTAAATGAAAAGTAACCCCTACTACACTACATCCAGGGAAGCTGCTCAGCCAGTAGAACTCTCACAGTGTGTTGTTTAGGCGTATTTGGGTACAAATATGAGGTGACGATTATGCCACATGTTTCTCTGAATTGTGATACTTGTAGGTGTAGATGCTCTTTGTGCGTATGTGTTATTAGTGTGAGTGTGCGTGATCGTGTTAGAGAGAGAGAAAGACAGAGAGAGATACAACTATTTTATAACCTTTCTTTATCGGTTGTATTCCATATTTAAGACCTGTGGCCGTAGTTAGGAAGGGAGGGTAAGTCGTTTCCCTGGGGCAAAGTGGATAATTCATGGACTAGTGCCTTGTCTCTAGAGAAGAGATACTCAAAGGTTGTGGTAAGACTGTGGCGATGGTCAAACGTTTCAAAAATATATTTAGTTACAATTACAGAGCACGAGAGCAATACAGGAGAAATAAAGGATTCGCTTCTCACTTAATTACCACTTATTAGCACTATTTCGGTTGCCGATGTTCATAAAAATAAAAAAAAATCCAATGAAATCGACCCTCGTGTCCTTCCGCCGAGTAACCACGATAGCTTCCCGAGACGGTCAAGCAGAGGAGTCTTCTTGTGACGTCGGAGACGGACAGGAAGTGTCTTTGGTCATTGCTAGGATCGTGATCGATGGCGTCTCGTTAGTTGGATTTGTGATATCCAAAATCATTAACAATCAAGATGGCCATGAGTAATGTTCAACCGTACCAATTTGAACCACTTGCATCAGCTCTCACTGTCATCGACTGCACATCCTCGGAGGACGAGGAAAATGTTGCAGCAGTCGAAGGACAAAGCAGGTACGTAGGACTATATAAGTAAGTCATATTGTGTGCACGGGAACAGAAAGTGAACGCATTCTTTACCTTCAAGCACTTTAAAATAAACATAATGCACTTGAACTCTTTATACTGGGCATTGTTGTTGACCAATTCACTTCGTAGTGTATTTAAAAAATACAGTTACATTTGGCGTGCTAATTATGTCATCACACACACACACACACACACCAGAATATTCACATTGTATATGATAATTTAGGTTTTAAAGTGAATTTTCCAAAGGATAGTTTCAAAAATTAATATTTCGAAATATCTGTGTTTAAATATTTTAAACAGATAATATTTTCAGCCTTTTTGGGGGGTATAGTTTGAATAATGGTTCGGTCTCATTGGGTAAACAATCCTACTGGAACGTCATAAGGTCACGTGATGGAGAACGAGACTTCGTCGAAGCAAACGGAAAAGTCCCGTGTAATTTCTCTTATTAAACACAACATTCTACTAAAAACTTTCAACTTTCCCCACATGAACAGACATGAAAATAGACGAGATTCAAATTGATCCTACTCTTTACGAGTTTCTAAGCAGTTTTATTTTCCTTTGGGTATCCCTTTAAAGCGGTGTCCAGACCCTGAAGATGTTTTACCCTTGGAGCAGTATTTATAAAGGGGTGGCAAAGGTGCCTTGGGATCAAGAAACAAAATAGTGTCCGCGGGCTCTGGACTCCGCTTTATAACTTCAAAATCAAGCTTTACCTCGAGTTTCCTTATTTTACCCTGGGGACAACTACTCTCACTGCATAAATACGGTCAGTGGTAGTGCGAAGAAGAAAATATGGACACATGTTAGGGTTCCGAGATACTCGAGGAGTAACAAGGACTAAACTAAAACTAAAGGTTACATAACAAATACGGCATAAAAGATGATATTAATAAAACGGGTGTTTTTGAAGTGTGTGTATATAAAATCGCAAGTAACTATGCTCGAGATTAAGAAGAACGAATGAAACAACAAGCACATTGAAAAGTAGGCAAAGGACAAAGGAATAACTAATTTTGTACGAGTAATAAAACAGAGCAGTAGGCCATTAAAGATTTTTTTCGGAAACTGAAACAATTAGATCAAATCTTGTTTAAAAAAAGGCAAGGAAATATATGGGTAAACGAAATTTCAAAAAATCGACAAAACTGTAGAACAAATGATGAAGTAATCATTTTCTGTATTAAAGATACTGTTTTTATATCATAGGTTAAGCCGGTGAAAGACGTTTTGATGAGTGACCCAGAAAAAACGTCTTTCTTTCGCATCCCGTGCTCGCCATCGAGTTTCCCAGACGACCTGGGTGTCCACATGTTCAACGTTTGGAATCTGTCTGATGAAGCTGTGAGGAAAACATTTGTCAAGGAAATGGCTTACGAAATGAGTTCTAAGATGCTCACACAAGAAATACCTCTTTCGTTTGAGGAAGTTTATACGATCAGGGAAACAGTCTTTACACCTATTAACATTATACATCGAGGTGCAGAACATCCAGTGGTGCATCTGCACAAGTTACTGTTTCTTTCGTCAGCTACTGAAGAGTTTATAAGTAAGAGCGTTTCTTTTCTCTTTTCTCCTCTAGACCCTGTTTTTGCCCTTTTCTTTGATGATAATGATGATGTTGGTGATGGTGATGATGATGTTTGGGGTGGTCTTTATCACCCATCTTTATCTACATCTTTTATGTAAATTTTATTTAAATGCCTGATTTCCATTGAAACTAAATTATTCTTTGTTCAGTCGTCTGTAAGTGTGTATTGGCTGTTAGGAATAGGTAGGCAGGGATTATCGCCCTTACCCGTGTGTGAGCGAAGTTGCTGCGTTGTGGTTTGGCGTCATAACCCGACGTCATAAGATGACGCAATTTTAGATTTTACATGGGGAGAACAGAAATTTGAAGAGGGCAGACGACAGATAGAAAGACAGGCGGCAGACTCAGTGACACTGGTGGACAGTAACAGTAAGTGTTTTCAAACTTTCTACAAATTATCAGGGAGGCCATTTGAATTCTGGACCGAGTTCCAGAGCGGCGCTCCGTTTCTTGGTGCAAGACTGGTTGAGTTGGAAATGTACTTTGGAGGGGGGGGGGATTGGTGTTTTACGCCGTACCATCAACTAAGGCTATATAGTTAACAAGGCAGCCCGCCCTGTAAACAGATGTCACTTGAAGAGAAAGAACAGCGTGCCTGAGAAGAGAGCTGAACCCAGGACAGCCAACCTTCACTGTATTGGTGTTAGGCGCTAACCGTTGCGCTACCGGACCGCCCCAAATGTACTGTGGGATGATACTGACTGAGTGACAGGGGAGGATGAATATCCTGTCTATTTGAGTTAGTTTTGAGAAAAGTTTGTGTAACTTCATTCTAGGTGTTAATTTTTATTTTGCCTACTGTGTGTGTACGACCTGTTGCCATCTATCCTCCAAGAGAGAGGATAAGTAAGAGCCACACGAAAAGAAAAGAACTTTACGGCAAAGTCGACAGCAGGCTATTTTTAGTAAAGAAAAGACGAGAAGTCCACGGACAGATCGTTGTGTTTTGTGACGCCAGTGTGTGACGTGATCGTGACATTGGCTAATTTACACAAAGAAACAAAAATTTAAAAAAAATCGGGGACAGGTTTAGCCATTGGTTCGCATCTTATAAAGTGTGATCATAGATGCGTATGACCTTGTTGTCTATTAATTAGTTATTTAATTTTCAATTTTCCTTGGACTAATATTTTATCTGCTTTAAAATCAAATGTTTGTGATGCAACATCTGTCAATGCATATTTTCAGGAAGAAGTGTACTTGAATGTACCAATCAAGAACAGTGGTCCACCTTTCTAAACCAAACGTCACCGCAAGATTTATTCTTTATTCTCAATAAAGTGCTGCCAGAGCTCTACAGGAGACGCCAGATCATTCACCTCGCTCACCTGGCAGGAACTCACATTCCCGCACTTCGCGATCGTACCTTGCGTTTTGTGCAGCTGCTACTTCTCAGTAACGACCCGACCCCGTGGTCAAGAACCGACTTAAAGGAGACTGAGATCGCCATGTTCAACACACTTTTATTACAAAAGGACACGATGCCAGTCAATACTATCGTCACATATCTGATGACACTCGTCAGCTATATCATGGCCTGTAAAGAAGCGAATAAAGAGAAAGAATGCGATGATCACTTTGGTGTCATCACCAGCAGACCACTTTTCCAGGCAGCAGAACTAAAGAAAAATAAAAGGAAGTCTGTCAGAGGGACTGAAGATTTATGGATCAAAGTTTTACACCTCTGTGTATCACACTGGCGAGAACAGAAGAGTAAGAAATGGGCTGTCACATTTAAACAACCTAAACAGCAATGGATAATGGAGCTGCTAGGTTTTATTTCACGAATTATACAGGTAAAGAGATATAACCTAGAAAAAATATAAACCATTTGTAACAAATAGTGTCCATTTAGCGTTTACAAATATATTGTATATATTCAATTGATCACCCGGTCATATAATTATATATTAACACATGCTACGTATCCATAAATACAATATAGTTAGACATCGACAACAACAGATTTTCTTCTTTAAAAAATAGTTCGCTGTAAAATGTAATTAATATCTCGCCTGCATTTTAATATTTTTCCCTGTACTGTTGTTTTATTTACAGCTGAACAGAAATTGTCCCTTTGATTTGGGCATTTTCTCCAGCTCAGAGATTAACATACAAGGCAGAGGAAAAGATTCCACAAGAGGATTAGTAACTATTCTGATTGCGAATGTTACTATCTGCGGGCTGACCGCCCTTCTGGAACACAAAACAAGTAAAGATAAAAAATGACTTTTCTTAGACGGAACAAGTGTCAGAAGCAAGTTTGTCTTAGTGGATTCAAATAGTTTAATATATGTAAGATAATCAACAAGCAGACTGAGATCATCGAGATTTATTTAGTATTCACTGGTTTTCCTACTCCTTGCACGAAAAGTTATTAAATACATAATTATCAAAAGATGTTTAATTGCTCTGATGCTCATTTACAGAATTTGTTTGCAGCGGACCTGGTATGCACTTCCAACTTTAATAAAGTTTGCCAGCAGGCAGGATTCCGCCTTATTGAGGCTCTGTCATATCTCTGTGAAGAGGACAAAAGCCTGATGTTTCAACAGCTCACAACACTTCTCTTTCATCACAACAGGCATATTCGTATGCAGGCACCTTATTTGTTCGTCCTTGATAACACGTAAGTTGAGAATCGACTTTCAACCGACCAAACGGTCATCTGTGATAAAAGACGGTAATTCCTTTTTTTTTTATCTTGGCAAATGGATGACAAAACTGTTTGACATGTGTTCTGTAAGTAAACCACACAGAAAGCCAGAATTTAAACAAGTTTGAGTGTACAAATGAATAACAACTATATTTTTTAAATTAAAAATACAGTATAAGCATGAAGATTTACACTAAAGTTAATCGTGTTATATTTATTACAAAGTTTTATTACTACCGACCGAGTCAGACGAGTGTCATAGCTTGATATTGTTTATAGAGCTTTTAGTATATCCTTACTTCCCGAAAATACCGACGGACGGAAGATATCAAAAGGAAGGAAAGAACGCCAACGGAACACTGTAGGCCGTGTAGGGTGTAGGCCTATATTCGCACACATGAGCTGTCGCGGATCGCCGCCAGGGACGCTTTGCTGAGGGGTTCACTACATTGTCTCCCAAGGGCTGGAACCAATGGCCAGCGCCCACAACACCCACGTGACGCTACAGCGCGTGAAGGCTTCTGGCGCCCAAAGTGCGGACAGGGTTGGGAGGGGCAATGAACAGCGAGCCCCCATTGCTACAACAAGCAGACGACGCGTGACGTAGCATGTCAGCGAAAAAAGGCCTCGACCTTACACCCATCGAACCGGGTAAAAATAGCCTGGAATATGACGTCAGACGTCGTCTACTGTCAGCCTTTCTATTACCAGCGTCCCCAGCGCTGAGAGAAACACAGGCACAGAAACATGGCTGACATGCGACATGCACCATGTGTAGAGACAAACTTTAGCGTGTCCACCACCCTGCCAAGTGACTTTACTTTACCTCGGCACTTATGAGGTATAAAAAGGGTTATACTGTAACGTAGGTGTAATGCGTGAAGTGAGAATATACATAATACATATTACAATGTATACAAGGAAATGTCTTAACAATAACAATTTCACGACTACAAAGGTACGGGAGCTTGACGACAATTCTGTGGGAAAGACTGGTGCTGACTACGCAAGACCTTCTGTATCCGCTTCTGCAAGACAACAGGAATGCTAAGAACTCGCACGAGGACGAGGACAAGGACGAGGTGCGCGGCGGGTGGACTGTGGTCAAGCACAAGCTTGGTTCTGATGGCGTTCTGACTCACGTCTTACGCCCCTCGACCTATGAGCACCGGAACGAAGTCCGATGCAGCCTGAAGGACAAGAAATTTCATGAACTTCGACTGCTGAAGGAGTTCCAGCATTCTCACCTCGTGCAGCTGAAAGTCTTCAGTGACCTTTGCTGGCCGCAGTTCTACATCACAGAGGACTACTTGACCAACGCTCTGCAGTCAATGCTTGTAAACAAAAGCAGGAATGACGACTATTTTTCTCTGAAAAAGTAAGCACGGCATTTTACTTATATATATATTAAAAGTCTTAACATGTTTATCACTTCATTTGGTTTATCTTTTTCATTGGCTTTTATTATTTTGAAATAATAGTCTCTCCCTGTTGACGTCATCTTACTTCTTGCCATTGCGAAGAACCATAATCTTGCGATTTGTTGCATTTCATCCAACCATTGTGAGTACATCCTGTAATTAGTTTAGAATAATAACTGCAAGAAACATTGGTAATAATCGTGAAAATTTCTTCGTTTTAGTTTTACTTTCCCACATAGCAGCTCGAAATATAATATCCAGTTCTAATAATGCATATACAAGTCGCTTGTTTGATAAAAGAGGAAAAGTTATTAATATTCCAAATATTAATTTGTAAACATAGCATAGACTGCGGGGATGTGTGGATGTAAGGGGTGGGCTGAGATGTTTTTCTAAAACAACATGAGAAACAGTTACTTTGCAAACTACTTAGGTTAGTGAAGTTACAGATATCTATCTAGCCACTCATTCCGTTAACCAGTTCGAGGAACTAAGTACAGGTCTTTCAGCTTGTTCTTGGCTTTCGGTGGGAAGAGGCTACAGCGCAGTATCTTTCAGAGAAAAGAGAACAACAACAACAACAACAACAACAACAACAACAACAACAACAACAACAACAACAACAACAACAGCAGCAGCAGCAGCAACAACAACAACAGCAATAATAATAAAACAAAAGAAAAAGAATAAAAGAAGAAATAAATGTTTAATAAGGAGTTTTGTTTTTTACAATGACTGAACTATGCTCACTATAATCCGAATCCGACTAAACAAGAGATGCAGGTAACTGATGAAGAGTATTTTGAATGTTTTCCGTCAAAGATTTTAAACACAGTCAAGGAAGTCGTCATAGAGACAGTAGCTATGATTAAGGCGTGTTCTTTGTATTGTGGCAGGCTTTTGATATTTGTGATCGACGCCTTGAAGGGGGTTCAGTTCCTTCATGAAAACAACATCGTGCACAGGGATCTGACTGCTGCAAACGTCTTCATCACCGCCAGTGGGCAGGTCAAGCTCAGTGGACTCATGCAGGCGCGCAGACCTTCAGGAGACACAATCAGAGGTCAGGTGCTCACTTCTTATTCTTTTTCACCCCCAGTGGAGATTAGAACAACCGTTCTTCACTGGGCGACACGAAGTGCGGTTACGTTGAATGAGCTTTTATTTTTTCCTTTATTTTAGTGTTCTTCGAAAGGGTAGAGTGGCTATTATGAACACTCCCGTGTAACGAAAAGGAAATGCAAGAACTGGTGCGTCTTCACCCGAATGCCTCTGTCAAGTTAACCTCTTGTTTCTTATTGTCAGACATTTATGCAGAATTCATGATTTCATTTTAACGCGCAGTCTTCGTACAGAATATATTCAGAATCAACCCCCACAAATTTGTATTGCATTGAATCTACCTAGGGTAGATAGAGATTGCATGAATATACACTGCGGATCTTTGAGGAGACCATGATATATTATTTTTTGTGTACTTTGTTTCACCCACGTTTCTGCAGATTTTGAATGCTCTTTCATACCTACTCGATGGACGGCCCCTGAGTCCCTGCGGCAGTGTCAGTTCTCTAAAATGTCCGACATGTGGATGGTGGGCCATCTGATCTACGAGATGCTGACACACGGCAGACTGCCCTATGCTGACGTGGGGCCAGTTGACTCCGAACTGATCCCGATGGTGAGTTACAGAAATGTCATAACAGTGTGTCATGTTACACCACGTGACACTTCAGAAAGTAGTCTTTGACAAGTCAGTCTCATCAAATCCACAACTGACGCTGTTGGAGTTCTTATTCTATGTGGTCCATGATAATCAGGTCTTCAAAATCATTTAAAGTTTACTCCTGTAACATGTCTTTCAATTGTTGACTTATGGAACGTTTACAGTGCACACTTTTTATCTACATTTTTTCTTGTAGTTTGAAAGAGAGACTATATAATGACTATATAAAGACTATAATATTTAATGACTATACGGACTTCTGTAAGTATTAATAGAAACCAAAAGAGACTGTTTTCGACATGTTTAGGTATTGGCTGGCAGGAGAACACTGTGCGACGAAGCCTGCATTCCAGATCGTGTCCATTCAGTCATCATCAAGCTCACCAACATTGAACCCTCGTCACGTCTGTCTGAGGTCAAGGCCGTCATAGATGTCCTGGCTGCTGTTGTTGATGAAATGAATGAAGGTTGTCATTGAAATTTTGGGCTCATCTTATCTTTCATTTGTAATACTGTGCTGTCTGATGGTAACATATTGCTGTTGTTATAGATTGGCGTTATTAGATCCTCACTGTCTAAGCACATTTTCTCTTTATCTGCAAGGAATATTTTCTGAGCTGAAAGAAATCCAACTAAAGTATTTTAAAAACTATTTGTTACCCTTAACATTATTGACCTTGTGGTGGCACGGGAGTTCACATTCTTGCAGTTCGGTTCAGTCCAGATGCATTTCTTAAAATTGCGAAGATCATATGGTGTCACCGCCTCTCTATCACTTCAAACTGTAGTATTCTAGGGGGGTCTGACCTGCATTTTTACTATGAATTAGATGATGAAAAAATTGATATAAGATTTCACTTATACATCTCTATATGCATTATGCTAAAATAAATTAATAAACGATTAATTGCAGACATGAACAGCGTGAAATTTCCGGACATAAGCGGAGAAGGTCAAGCAGCAACAGAACATAGGAAGGTATAGTGCTTTCCTGGAAAAGTCCATAATAATTCTTAGCATTTATTGCACTTCACTGGACAAAATAAACTGCAAACAAAACAAAAACAACAACAACAACAACAACAAAAAACCCGGTGTATAAATGTATATAAATATGCGTACAAATACTTTTTTATAAATATAACTGCCAGGGCTTCTGCTAAGGCTAAATTCTTTGGGGTCCCAAGGACCCCTTCCTCAGATTTCTAAGGGATCCCAGGCTAACTATAAGGGGTCCCTTTACAGAGTTGAAAAAAAAGAACAACAAATTTGTTCAACTGTCTTTCAGACACACAAAGCACTGTAATGTCTAGTCAGAAACGGCGAGATTTCTGTGCCATGAAGTCTGTGCAAGCATCTGTGATGAGCTTTTGCTCACTGTACTTGGGGTGCTCACTTTCCGTTTCTGAGACGATGATTCTAACCACGCTGTCAACGAAATAAGTTAATGGAACTCTTCCCGGTAAGGGAAAAAAACTCAGTGCAAGGGAAGTAACTCTCACCTTGTAGCAGACGACAATAGATTGGGCTACGATGTCAGACACTACACTTACCCAATTTTGAATCTGTTCTTCGCCCAAATTTGAAGGGGTCCCGTGGGACCCCATTGACGAAAATTGAAGGGGTCCTCCGAACTTTTAATGCGTACTGTACGCAATTTTTTGCGTAAGCAGAAGCCCTGTTAACTATAAATATACACGTAGATCTGTTTTGTTCGGTGCTTTGCACGTGAATCATTATGGGCTGTGAACCTATTCTACTGCTACTCATTTGTCTGTGGCTCTTTTTTCCTCTCTCCTTTAGACATGCATGCATTTTAATTTTTAATTTTGTCATCATAGGAGGTGTTCATGATTTTTTTCTGTTACGATGTTATTTTTGCGTTTTCTTCTCAGGGTCCAGTAATTTCTGTGCTCGACTCTTACTTTGGAGGCTTCAGTAAGTAAAATTGACAAAACTGCGCTGACACCTCGACTCGAGTGCTAGTTAATGCTGTAATATTTAACATGCAAATTAGTCAACAATGATTTTTTTCCCACTGAGAACAGATGTATCATGCATATTTTTCTTTTCCAGCTGAGACGTTAGATGAAACATCAGATGAAAGACAGCACTATGTAAACATGTCCAACACACACCAGAGACCTGTAGTAAGTGCTTCGCACCAAGAATAAAGCAGTCATATTTTTCAGTTTAATTTTCTTTCTCTCTACTTTTTACGTTATCTACTTTTCCCGTTTTCCTTCTTCTACAACTACCCACCCTTCCACATTGGCAGTGAGCATTGGCTGAATGGGTTTCATATTTCGTCTCAGAAGCAGTGTTCTTTCTTTGCATGTGACACCTGCTTATTGAGCCGGCTATTTGCCTTTGTAGCTGGCTCTGAGTGAAACACCAACTGGCCCCGAGTCCTAATTTGTTTCCTTCTCCTTTTCGTATCTATCATTAATTCATTTATTTCCGTTTCTTTTATCCTTCTTATCATTCTATATATTTATATTGCTTTTCTACTTACTGTTTCTTATCTCGAACTTATATTATTTTCCTTCTGATCCAACAAAATTGTCACAACGAGCTTTTAGTTCTTTCTGGTTATTCTTAAAATGTTTTTCACAGTAAAGTGATGAATTCGCGCCAATGTACTTTTGGTATCTACAGCGAGGCCCAATGTCAATCAAGGAGCTATGTCCAAAGGATTTTTCTTCTGATGTCTGGTCTGTCCTAACTGAGGGTCGTCTGCCGGGAATCTCACCGCTCATCAGTCAACCAAAGATGAATTCAGAAAGACAGCTTGAGATTGTGAGTTCTTGTTTCACCTTTGTTAATAAAGAATGTGTCATTGTATTCGTAGACAATGCAAAAACAAAAGCTTCTTGACAGTAATTTTTAAAATACTTTTTCAGTCGTTTGCCATTCCTGCAAAGTACAGCATGTGCTCCCTTGCACGAGCTGTGGTGAGAAGATGGCTGGGGAATGATATCCAGGAGTATGTCGAGTGCCTGAGAAATATCGCGACCGCCATCGCTGAGCTCCACTCACGTGGACTTGTCCTGTGTGATTTCTGTGCTGACACAATCTTCATTGAGAAGGTCCCGACCCCGACTGGGGAGATAAATAAAGTAAGTATTGCGTTATGTTGACAGTGTCTGAGATGCTATCTATCTCTTTATTTTATGTAGCATCTCTTTTAGACATTACTGGGACTAGTCTGTGATTGTACACATTAATTTGACTAAGAATAGGACATTTAAGAATAGGAGAATAGGACTGATCAGGGGAGAGAGTGAGGCAGGGGAAGGAAAAAAGAAGACCGGTTGACAAGTTTATTTAATGTCCTACACTGGCATTTAGAGAGAACGGTTAGGGTTATCTGCCTTTTCAGAGATAATGAATGGACGCAACCTTCACCCCTAGTGGCCGTTTGGCTTCTTTGACTTCTCATCGACATGTGTGCAGTATCTGTGCATGTTACATTTTCTCTGGCAGATTTACTCCAAAATAACACACCAATTCATCATGCTATTACGTTTCTAATGAATTTACTTAGACAACGACCGTGAGCAAAATTGCCAGACGAGTTTATTGGGTTTATTAGTACGTTCTCCTTTATTGTCTGTCTAAAATTGCTTGATTGCTGTATGTGGAAGATGTTAAATTTTTTGGCACTCGTGAGCAGGGATGGGGAGTAGCTGTAGCCTAGCTACAGCTACTGTAGCCGGCTACAAATTTTGTAGCTTGTAGCTTAGCCGGCTACAAATTTAAAAAAAGTAGCTTGTAGCCGTAGCTACATTTTAGAAAGTAGCTGTAGCTTGGCTACATGTTGGCTACTTTCACGACTGTAGCACTCTAGTAGTGTACAAAGTATAATGTCTTTGGGTTGTAGATTTGCATCTATATTCCAGAATGTTCAGCACGGCAGCAATGTAAAAGATAGAATGTCTTTGTGCGAGGGAGGAAATGATGTTCAACAATGTAGCAATGTTCACAGTAAAATGTCTTGTGCGAGGGAGGAAATGATGTTCA
>SRHC01003137.1:47791-81041 GCA_004794325.1 Pomacea maculata
ATCGCAGTTCTCCGTTTCATTATTATAATAAAAACTTTGTAAAGCAAGTAATAGTGTTTAGTGTGTATGTTTGATGTTTGTGTATATTGCTACAGCCAGCTGGCTACAGCTAACTTTTTATAACATCAGACTTTTAAAAGTAGCCAAAAGAAGCTGGCTACATTTTAAAAGTAGCCCAAAGTAGCTGGCTACTTTTTGGAAAATTGTAGCTGTAGTGTAGCCGGCTACATTTTGAAAAAAAGTAGCTGTAGCCTAGCCGGCTACAAATTAAAAGTAGCTTGCCCATCCCTGCTCGTGAGATCTGTTACATTTACTTGAATTTGATGTCCCGTGTATTTTAATGAACACGACTGTAACATACGCAATAGGCTCACCATTGTGTACGTGCGACACACATTTTTTATAGTTTTTATTAAAGCCATGAACCTGGGCAACGTTAGCGATTGCGTGAGCATATGATCGAACTAGATGGTTCCAGGACAGACTGTAAACCTCATTAATACACCATTAGGTGTGCCCATTAGTGCTGCCAGCAAAACCTGTACATAACTCCCACTTTCAGATACCTAATTACAAAAGAAGGATTCAAATAAAGTAGCAAGGGTTTTCAGAAACTATTTTTAACTGAACATATTAATGTAGATGACCACAATTGTGACGATAATGAGGACAAAGGTGTTTTTGTCTTCATGTCACCGGATTAATCTTAGATCTGTTACATTTGAAAGGGAAACAATCGTCATTATTAGTTTATTGTGCAGGTGGTCTGGTTCGCGTCCATCGCGAACATCCGCAGCATGCAACACCACGTGAATGCGAGTGGTCAGCTGATAGAAGTTCCTCCCCCTAAAAAAAACAGCGAGGCTCGCCGCAGGTGCAGTTTTATTTTCTTAATTTAAGAGATTTTAATGTGTGTGTGTGTGTGTGTAGTGAGAGAGGAGAGGGGTAACTCTGTAAGAAGCAGAGTTTTTTTAATCTTATAAACCATCATGATTATCTGAGTCTTTGGGTCAAAAGCTAAGCTACAAATTCTGCGTCAGTCTACAGAAATGAAAAGAACTGATGATGTGCGATATGTATAGCTCTTGTAAAGAAGCGTACTCTCAGCGCGTGACAAAAAAGAAAAAAAAATCCTATGCAATACACGAAGAAATATGGGAACGACGTGTAGAAAAAGTCTTTTATTAATCAAACAACAAAATAGATGTTTCATTATTTATGGGATCCGTAATTAGTTCTTTTGAAGCGTAGAAAAACTTAGGACCTTACATCATCACCCTACGATATTTACCTCTTTATGTGTCTTATGTGTGTTTTAAAGTTATTTCGAAAAATATCTCAGATATCTCAAACTTCATCTCAGATAAATATATTATACGTAGTACAAATCTACTGAGGTCATCATAAATTATTTTTAAAGTATCCAGCCCCACACCTAGAAATAGATGGATTTTTTCTACCACCCAAACTGTGATAACTGCGAAGCGTAGTAGGCGGTGGGGGGTAGTGTTCCTTAACGACCTGTACAAATCATTATTGCTCAAGATAATAAAGCACGCTACTTATTGTGTAATATCTTGCACGTGCAAACCAGAAATAACTTTAGACTTGCAAGATATGTACACGAACACATGCAAAATACATAATAAATCTGTTGTTCTCTTTGAAAATTGTGTCATCAGAGCAGCACCGGAAGTTATGAAGAAGGGTCTGTACTCTCACGCCTCTGATGTCTTTTGCTTCGGCCAACTGATGTGGTGGGTCTTCAACACTTTTTGTAGAGTTGAAGTTGGCGAGGAAGTAAATAAACATGCATTGGACCCGTTCGCAGAGGTCGACGACTCCGAGGTAAGAACACAATCGTACTGTTACTTACCTGTAGAGACTACGGACTAACCACTATCATGGTATTATTTTACTTACAGTGTTAGTAATTTGCTTTTATGTTGCTATAGGTACAAAACAATATTTCTGATCTTAGCCTGTTAGGTAAGAATGCAAAATGCAGGCTGGAAATGTCCAGACAGCCCTGAAAGATCTTAGCCTAAGTGGAATAGGGATAAAACCAGAAAAAAATATCCTGTGACTGGTTTCAGAAGAGAATAGATAGGGCCTTTCAGGAGCAGTATACCCAGAGTTGGCTAGGAAAACTAGACTCCAAACAAGTATACTCAGATTATAGAATGTTCAAAAGTACCTTTTCACGAAAACATTATTTAAAAATAATTTCTCCTCATTATTATCTCCCTTTAATAGTTGTATAACTACTTTCTAGCGAGGGAGGGGGGAATTGTTTTTTTACGCCGTGCCAGCAACTGAGGCTATATTACGGCAAGGCAGCCAGCCCTGTAAACAGATGCCACGTGCAGAGAAAGAACAGCGTGCCCGAGAAGAGAAATGAACTCTGGGCAGCCAACCTTCACTGTATTGGTGACAGGCGCTAACCGTTGCGGCACCGGACCGCTACTTTCTAGTGAATAAATGTAGGCAAGCTAAGATCCATAGAAACGAAAGGCATTGTAGAGACTGCAACGCCAAGGATGTATGGGATGAATTTTATTATCTTTTATAATTCTAGAAACAATTGTTGACCAACGTAAACATAAGTTCTCTCTTTACTTACGATCTTAATGGTTATAAGTTCCATTTATTATTAACTTTAAGAACAAAATTATACATTTCTTACTGAGTCGGTGACCTAGTAGAATTAGTGAGAGCGAGAGAGAAAGAGAGAGTGTATAGGAATGTGTGTGAATATGTATATGTCTACTTTTTTTAATATCTCAGTACCCTTTAGAGTGTGGCAGATTAATAATGAACCTCGAGCCTTAAAATCTTGAAAATCCTTACGAAAACGTGTAATGCATCTCTAGCTTTTAAGATAACACTCACTTTATTTATCCAAGAAGGCAATGCGGAACATGTCTGTAAGCTCCTCACTCACACATGGAACATGTATTTTGTATAAAAATCTCAATGTTGTAAACCATATTAACGTGACTTGATCACAGCTGTACTCGAGAATATCAGACCTGGGCGCAGCACCATCGGTACCAAGACCTCCTGCTTGTCCCCCTGCCATCTTTAAACTGATAGTGAAATGCTGGAATCCACGACGATCAAAGCGACCATTAATACAAGTTTTACAAGGACGTCTTACAGGGTGAGTGAGTGTAAACTTGAGATGTCGGAGGATGAACGCGTAGCTGAGAGAAATAGAGAGAAAATCCGTCAGGAATGTATTAGTATTGATATGCATACAAAATGAATTTATCCACCATACCTAATTTAGCATTTATGCACTTTTCTATAGTTATATAGACATAGATATCTATAATCATGTGTATGCGAGAGCGCTGGGCGTGTGTTTTTGTGATGACGGGAGGATGTTTGGACAAGCTTGTGTAATGGTTCCCTTTATATTATCTGAAAATACACATAAGTACAATATATATCTTTATATGAAACCTATATGTAAAATAGTTTGCATTCTTCTCCTAAATGTGCAACTTACTGAATGAAGAGACAGCTGTTCTGTGACTCATTTATTGTTCGGATTTTCTCAAAACAGAGTGGAAGACTGCTCGCGCATTGGAAACCCCAACCAGACCTCAGAATATGATTTTAAAGTCTACAATATATCAGAAGTATCTTATGACACAGATGATTCAGAAAAAGACTGGGATATGGAAGGTCTTGACCAAAGTGCAGGAGATGATAATTCAGGATACACTGACATTCCATCCTACCAATTGTCTGGCATATTGCTCGAGTCAGATTATTCAGGGAATAACGATTTCGACGACGGGTACGAAAGGGTCGGTTCTGAGCCAGTTGTTGCCTCGGGTATACAGAGGTCCCTCTCGCCTTCTACCCGACCACAATATCCGCTACCTCCGCTACCTCCGCCACCTTCGCAGTCTGTGACCCAGGATCGCGAGAGTCATGCGGATCGGGTTGAAACTGGCTCAGGATATAACACGAGAAGCACCAGAAACCAATCACCCTTAGAACATGATGCACAGAGTGCAGCGGGGCTCAAGATAGGACAATCAAAAGGAAAAACATCGGGATCAGATTTAGCATCAAATTTATCCTTGGCAGAAGGTCCTTTATCTCCTCCATTTGGTGAGCAAAATTCTTTCTCAATCCAACAACAGCAGCCAGCATCAACAACTAAACAATATCCAACATCTGTTCCTGAACAAAAGCCATCACTGAAAGCGGAACAAAATTCATCAACACTGGAACCAAAGTCGCCACACGAACAATCGCGATCAACTCACCTGGCAGAACAAACAGCTGTTTTGTCACCAGCGTCGCCACCATCCCCTCTTCTGCCTCATCATCGTCACGTGGCGCAAGTTTCCCTCCAGCACCAACAGCCACAGTCGGTCAGTCCGCCACCCATCCCTCCTCGCCGTTATGCAGACTATGAACATTCAGACCCCGTTACTTCGCCACCGTCAGCTGAGTCAGGGATATCGTCACTCATCAATGCCCCGCCGCCTCCGCCTCGCCGGCCTAGCAGACTGAGTTCATCTACACTTGAACACTCCAGTCCGCCACCTCGTCCACCGCGTGGGTCTGGGCTGGTCGCTACATCCATTTCTGTAAGCTCACTGTCACCCACTCCTTCAAATTCACTTTTAACAACTCCTTCAGACCCACTGTCACCCACTCCTAGCTTACTTCCATCCAATCCTCCACCTCTTCCATCACGTCATTCTCTGAGGAAACCTCCTTCTACACCTGATAAGCCTCAAGAGTCAAACTCTCCACCTGCAACATCCGGTTTATCACCACCCATGTCATCACTGCCTATTGTTCCACCCCAGTCACTTCTCAAATTAGAGGATCCACCTTCAGCAGCTCTTTTGCCACAGTCACCCATCTCTACTTCACTAACAGCATCATCTTCATCAGCAGCAAGATCACGGCCGATGCCTCAGCAGACGATAGCATCATCTTCGTGTGGACAGACATCTTTATCACGACCGCATCCTAAGCCTTGTAAGCATGAATTACAATCGTGTAAAGCACACCGAGAGGATTGTGAAAATTCTTTAGCAGGTGGAGAGTCCACTCACCTGTCAGGTGAAGCTAAATACACCTCTACATGTACAATTCAGCTAGAAGTCAAGAATACAAATCTTACTAACAGAAAGAAGGAGGAACATGCTTTAAAAGTCCCATCTTTTACTTTACTTAAAGTAAAGGAGAAAACAGATGCACCTACACTCAATGCCTTCCATACAACAGAGAATACAGACAACAAAGCAACAGACGATCCAGTAGATAAAAGTACACCAGTAAGTAAGCCAATAGATGCCAGAACACAAGCGACTGAGGCAATGGATGATCCATTATATAGAAACACTCAAGCTACTGAGGCAGTGGATGACCCAGTATATAGAAACACTCAAGCTACTGAGGCAGTGGATGATCCAGTATATACAAACACTCAAGCTACTGAGGCAATGGATGACCCAGTATATACAAACACTCAAGCTGTTGATGCAATAGATCCAGCACATAGAAACACACCTGGTAATGAGATAACAGATGTTCAAAGACATAGTGGCACTCCGGACAGTGAAGCTAGAGAAGACCCCCTTTAATTTTCCCTGGTATACGAGACATCGATATAATTTTATAGTCCAGTAAATGCAAACACACCAGTCGACGAGTTAACAGATGATCCACCATATGACGACATACTGTGAAGCCAGAGAAGATGCCTTCGTAACTCCCAGACTGCAAGACAAGCAAGCATATTTGACCAGCAAGTCACTGAAAGAATGCCTTGACGGATATTCACGCGTGACAGATACGATAGAAGGAATCTCTGTCAGACAATTGTCTGCATGCAAACATCCCAGACGAGGAAAATACCTGGACTGTCATTCTGGTGAAATAATGAAGCCTTTTGTGTAATAAACTATGTAATTTTAAGGACATTCCATGCATCTTCAAGACTTAATGAAAGCTAAGACTGTCCTACGTTTCCTGCATGTTTTTTTTTGGCATTTGCACGCTCTGATGAAAACTCACCGGCATCCTTCAGTACATTAAGAGAAAATGCCTTACCAGTTTTCTCCCAAACTAGTTGACGAGACCAACAGAACCTCTCCATTAACTTCTAATCCAGTGAAGTGCGAGATCCGTGCACCTGCCCTCCAGCCACACGCTGTGGTGGACCAGGACACGCCCATGAGCTTCAGTCAGCTGTGTATATCAACTACGAACAGCCAAGACAACGAAATCACAAACACGTATTGAAGGTAGTGCTTCCATAGACCAGACCATGCCCATGAACTCACAAAGAAGCATTGCAGCTTCAGAAGATGGATACATGTCCACACATTTACAAACAAGTGCCGAAGCAGCTGCTTCAGTAAATCAAAACATGTCCACGAACTTGGGTTCAAAGTTTGTTTTAAGCAGTAGCCGGAAAATGTACATCTCACTTTATTTTACTCTCCATCCAACTATGAATATATGTTTGATCAAGAAAGAAGTGGATGAGGTAGAGGTCTGGTTTTTATCTTCCATTTACAGTACTGATGAACCACTCTACTTTACCGCCCTTAAGACCACTAATCTCTAGTAGAGGAAGGGAAGCAAGTCACCTTTGCCTGGCATGTGCAGGCCTTTCAAGATAGTACAACAAGAGAAAATGCCTTTTAGCATTCATTGATCAGCAGTAAATTTGGAGAGTCCTTTAGGAAAATTACAAACATTTGTTGAAATATTCGAGAACATCTGAAAAGGTATCATGGAATTAATTACACAGTGCATCATTGTTTTTCTGAGTTGAGTACCGTAGTCTGTAGTCTCTACATCTGTAATCTGTCAACTAGTATCAGAATCACAGTTGAAGGAAATGTTTCATGTCAAACTCAATGATGGGGCTATGTCTTTGCTATGCAGTGTGTCTTTTCTTTTAAGGCAAATGTAACTTACATCATTGACATTTTCTCCCTATGTACATGCATGTAGATATGAATGAGCATTTTTATTAGTATACCCTTTTCAAATCCGCAATGTTAGCCGTGTTAAATTAGTGCTTTAGCAGATCAATTGTTTTGTATACGAATCATGGGTTGCTTAAAAATGGAAGAAAGTAGTGTGATTAAAGAAACTTTTTATTTTCATATAACTTATTTAATGTATTTTAATAGTGTATATAAATGTCTATAAGCACACAATACAATAGATACAATAGATGTTTCCTTTCAACGGTATACTCATCTGTATTTGGATTTGCTTTATACAAAACTATTTAAACAAAATTTAAAGAAAAATAATATTATATATGTATTTAAATATGTACACACGTGTGTGTTTTTTGTGTTTCCATATGTACTTATTACAACTTCAGTAATCAATCATGGTTCAGTATATATACATGTATACATACATACCTTTTCTATAGTATTTTCTACAAAAGTTTGACTCTATACTGTTCAATCAATATTTGTTTCTTTTCGCTTTGCTTTTTTTTTAGAATTATTTACTGATATCTTTGTAATATTATTCATTAAAGTCGAATTTTCTTTTAACAAAGCATTTTTGCTAATCTGGATGGCTGGTATATTTGAAATAATTCATACAGTGGAATTAAGATCATGAAGAGATACACTGTCACTACTCGGGAGTCGTAGCTGATGTCTTACTTCAAGACGACTGATGCCACATCACTTTATACTGCATCAACTCTTTGATTAACGCTGTTGTTACTGTATACAGTATAACAGGCATTTTAATGAATTCTACAAAGTGGATTTACTACGTTTTTCAACATATGGAGAGGGCATTCTCTAAAATAGCTAGAATTTACTTGTATGAAAAGTTATTAAAAAGTGGAGTGAAAGAGAACTTTAATGTATGTTATAACAATTCTAAATCATGTTAGAAGAGAGAGCAATCAAAGACACCAACACCCGCTAATACAAGACTCAGTTCTTGATCCTACAGAATTTTCAATAAAGCAGTCTAATTTACAGTTTAAACCTGAGGAGACTGATGTGTCTTTCTAAATGTTTCTGCGACTATAGGCAGGTACTAGTACTAGGCAGTCTCTTGATCGTTCTTATCTTGAAGTCTTGCAGTAAGTTTGTTTACACGGGAAATGAATAACACACCACTTTTGACATGGTCCTTAATAACAGCATAAACACATAAACACAACATCTTGGTTTGTTAACATTTTGTATTCAAGACACATTCATGACTCAGGCGTAAAACAAAGGTTACACTGATGAAGTTCCAGTTTCTGGTCAATCAAAGAATAATGAAACAGGTGTGCTTTCGGCAGGTAAATAAAAGTCTTACTAATAGCACATAAATCCAAGAATATTTACAGGCTAAGACAATATTTAAGTTACTATAGGCAGCTAATATTTGCTAAAAATTGGGTCAGAGTAGTTGCATATTAAACACTATACAATTAAAGAAAATAATAATGAAAATACTTGTTTTCACTAGAACAAGAATAAAAGATTGTAGACAAAAAGTTCCCAAACAGTAAATAAGAACAAGAGCAAATAAAAATGCTTGCTTTGCACTTTTCCAAATTTGATCACATAAATGCATAACTACACAAGAATCATATTCATCGTTAATTAATCATCAAGCTGTAACCAGTCAGCTTGTCGTTTGAAGGATTTTCTACAGTTTCTATGGTGACTGCACAGATCCCAGCATAGGGATAGGATAGGATCCCAGCATAGGGCACCATATAGACCGTTGTCATGGTGACAGGAAACCTACAGGCGGAGCTCATTGTTGAGGTTTTGGCACGCTACATACACGGCACGTGCAGACTGGAAGTTGGCCGGACTGGAGTTGATGACCCGAGCCGTGAACCCTCGAGCCGTGACGTCAGAAACTACAATCTGGACATTCTGGTCGGTGCTTTTGAGTGATGAGTCGTCTCCCTGAGAGTAATCGCCATTGGTGGCCCGTGGTGGGTAATCGTCATGAGAGAAGGACTGGGCGTCGATAGATGAAGAATATCCCGAGAGGACAAAGTCGACAGTCGGGGGTTGAGTAAACGCGGTTTCAAACGGTACTGACACTGTGTCGATCCCAGATACCAAGACGACAAAGCCATACTCGCCTGCACAAATGTCACACAAACAGCATTTATTGACAGAAGGGATCAAATACATCAGAGAAGCAAAACGAACGATATTCAAATTCATTTTCTCAGATCCACGAAACCACACTGTCAGCCTAGTCTTTGTACTAGTGATTGCAATTCCTGATCTTGTTTCAAAACATTGCTTGGAGTTGTTTTTTCCCTCGCCTCCCCACCTCACCCTTTCTCGGTGATAGAGTAATAGGTGTTTAAACTCATTGGATGCTAGCAACCTGTTACTGAAACAGCCTTAACATAGTCCCAGACATTCCCAGTGTCATAGGTCGACGGATGGGTATTGGACGCACGTAACATACAGGTAATTAAGGTGAAAGGTGAGTGGAAAGGACAGACTTTCAACTCACACTTGCGGCCGTCCACGAATGCGGTGACGGTCTTGAGGTTCTGTCGCTCCTTTGCCAACAGAGAGGTCAGCTGGCCGATCTGTGTGTCCAGTTCTTTCAGGAAGTAAGCCTCCAAGTTCCGCAGGTCGCCTTGGTACTGAGCGATGCGGCGGGCGTCGTCCGAGTTGTTCTTTGAGATCTGGGCCACCAGAGCGCGCTGCTGCCTAATGACGTCACTGGAGGCGTTGGCGGAAGCAAGAGCTGCGGTTGCTGTGACGTCAGCACGGGCTGCGCGGTCCCGCAGTGAGTCAATCTGTGGCAAGCAGAGAGACAAGAAGAGTAACACAAGTTGTAATGAAGTGTGGAATGTTAAAGTCTAAAGTCACGTGTTATCCAATGGCGCGCATTACACACCGGCGATCCGTGACAGTAACTAGGAAACAAGTAATAATAATAATAAACACTAAGTGTAATAAAAACATCTGCCTGCAGGCTTACTCCAAGTATAAACAGAGACTTTTACAAATCTTACCATTTCCAGCAAGAGAGAAATAGAAGCGTCTGTCTGAGAGTTGTCGAGTGTGAGTGCTGAGAGAGCTCTCTGGTTGATGAGGTTGAGACGCTCGGCAGCAACTCCAATGAGAGTCTGGTAAGTGTTCAACTCTTTAATCAGCTCGTCAGTAGAGCCAAACAAAGCTGGGTACACACACAACATGAACCTTTACACCAAATGTCGCTCTGTGTATGATTTTGACAACAAACAGAATCGGGATTACAAAACTTACAACAGAGAAATTACAAAAAATGAACTTAGCGTGTAATTATGTAATCCATGCTACACCGGATTTTTAATAGTGTATTTTTAGTGTTATCTTTATAGTGATTCCTTACTTTTTTTCAGATCAGTGTTGTTTAGTTTCATCATATTTTATTTGGAAACGTTTAACACGGGAAAAAAATGTATCAAACATTTAAATCAACACAAACACAAACATACAAACACGGACAACGCTTTATGTAGGTAAAAACTGCAGGTAATAGAAATGAGGTGAGGAAGATGTTTATATACTCACCTATGACGACTTCATTCGCCCTCTGAACATCTGCGTCTGGCACTGAACCAGAGGTAAACTTATCTTCGTAGGGTTTACTATCATAAACTGGACCGTAATTAGGTTTGACTTCATAGTCGGGTTTACTGTCGTACACTGGAGCATAGGTAGGTTTACCTTCGTACTCAGGTTTTTTGTAGGTAGTTTTACTGTCATAAACTGGACCATAGGTGGTTTTACCTCCATACTCTGGCTTTTTGTAAGTGGGTTTATTGTCATTCACTGGAGCAGAGGTGGTTTTACCTTCGTATTCGGGTTTTTTATAGGTGGGTTTACTGTCATACACCGGAGCATGGGTGGTTTTACCTCCATACTCGGGCTTTGTGTAGTCGGGTTTACTGTCATACACTGGAGGATAGGTAGGTTTACCTCCGTATTCAGTCTTTTTGTAGTCGGGTTTATTTGCGTACTTGGAAGACTTGCCGTAGCCACCTGCTGGCAGCTCGAGCGGGTGATACTCAGCAACTGCCGTGACCACCGTGACCACGACGACAAGGAGGTGAAGCGCTGTCATCGCTGATGTTGGGGAGGACCTGTTGGCAGGTGAGCCACTCGTGCTTAGTGCTGAGTAACGAGGCGAAGGCTCAGAGTCGTCAGAGGGCGTCAGCAGCTAGAGGGCGCTTTTATACACTGTCGTCTATTATTGCTGTGACCTTTGACATCGATTGTTGACGTAAAGACACGGCACAGCAGTGGAATCAGTTGCCTGGGGGTTATTTCTTTGCTATCAGATAATAATAAAATATACATATTTGTCGACACACGTTAATATTCCAAATATTTTTAAAGACTAGATATTTTAAGTTTTGGTTCTTAATTTTAATGGCGCTTAATTATTATGCATGTCTCATACAGAACATCACTGATGAGATAAAGTTTGCAATATATAATCTTGCCGCAAGGTAAGTGCAACAAAAATGTGTGATGTGCTGTTAAAACAACAAGAAAAAGAGAGTAAAACTCTCACTAAAGACTGGTTTAAACATTGTGTTCATGTGATAATTATCGAGTAATACTTTTTATGTCGAGTTTGTTTTTAACTATACTGCAGGTGTTATGCGGCACTTTATGAAGTCGATTTTAAATAACAGGGAAGAATAAGAAATTCTTGAAATAATTCTTGGCTAAAATAATCTGGACCGAGTTCGAAGGAACTTATATGACTCCAACACCTGTTTAAACTTATTAATGATTAAAGAATGATTATGACATCAAAAGGACAACAAGCAGCCAGGAATGATGTTTAGCTATAAAAGTGTCAAGATTAATGGAGAAAAAATCCATGTCGAGTAAGAGACTCTTTTTGTCAGTTTAGTACTGGAGCTCATGTTTGGAAAATTCCTTGTTTCATGCTTTCTCGTTCGACTTGCAAAAGTTTCGTTTTGTCAAATGACATTCTCCCGACAGGCGCTAACTCTCTGAATCACAACAGGCAATGAAATTGAAAATAAAATTTCAAGATTAATGTGTTTATATAATAAAACAAAATTTTCACACATAAGCATGAGTTCTCATTCCTCAGAAACAGACGAAACTTTTCAAATTAAGAAAATGTAAACCAATTTTCAGAAGAAACCTTGAAATGATAAAGAAATACAAACGTTTATATTATATACCAACAAAGGTCTATAACAGTCAGGTCATTAGAGGATAATGCTTCACCCAATTAAAATGTTAATATAAAACTGTGATCCAAACTATATTATTAATATAAATACATTGCCGAAGTTAAAAGACAGTATGAAACGATAGTCCAAACTGTATCCTTAGCATAAATCCCATAAATTGTCTTGTAACACTTTAATTCTAGATGACAATTAACGCCACTGATCCGAAGGGCGATGATAACATCAATAAAGCCATAGGGCTGCCACAAAGTGACTTGAATATAAATTTGAGAGGAAAAAACTTTAGAAAAACAAGAAAACAAAAACGAAATAACTTTATCAGTTTTCCCATCCGACTGTCTCACTATTGGAAGCTCAGTTTTGTAGCTCCAGGGTGGAAATATTAGCGCTTCAGGACTGCAATTCATCATCCCCCCCGACACTGCTGACAACTGTTGCTGGACCTGCTCCCAAAGAACAAGTTGTCTGTCACAATAGTCTCTTCCTTTGTCTTCTTGGTTATCTTGGTTATCCTCCGAAACGACCTCCACCCCACAGCCTCTTTACTTCAGCAACACAAACTTCCAGCAGTGGCATACTTCGAAAATGCGATTTGTCATGTTATATTTGAAGTCACCTGGCAAGTACAATAGTACTTACAGAATAATGAATCCGAGTGTGTATTCTTTTGTTTGTAAGGTGCTGAGTGTTTGACGATCCATGTACAGAAAGAAATATTCATGTGGGCAGGGTAAATAGTGCATTGTCAGATGTCAGACTGTTTTATTGTCTGCACTGGCTCTATCCCCGGGCTGAGACCACAGTGCATGTCCATACAAGCAATAAAAGACGATTTCCGATATTCATTGCCTTCGTAGCAATACCAGCTCGGGGAAATATTGTGTAAACAGGACTTGTATACATAATATTTATGTGTAATATTGTCCTTCTTATCGCGTGATCACAAAACTTTCCTCTTTTAGAATTTTAATGACCGAGGCGGTTACTGACTTAAAATAGAAACCAACGGCCTGTCCACTTCCTGCAGGCATGTTTTCTTCTCTAGATACTGCTGTCAGATATAAATTAAAATATATTTGCCTACACCCATGCTTGTGGTAATGCGTATTTGAGAAACCTAACATTATTTCTCTAAAATGTCTCTTCATAAAGATGCCAGCTGTCGCCTATAAACACAATAAACTGTCTTGTGAAAGCCTAATATGTAAAGAGCTGAAAACATTATGATCCAGAAAGAACCTGATCTGAATTTGAAGTATATTAAAATAATTGCTTCTTTGGCTGAACATTGTTTTTTCAACTCGACTTAAGATCCAATGTTATTACCGACATGTAAAAGGAAGATAAGTCTTCAACCTGAACTCATCCCCAAAATAAGTAAAGAATAAATCCATCGAGCGTTCTCTGAAGGTTTACTAAGGATCAATGAACAATTACATAATCTCATTCATCAGCTAAGAGCAGAGATCAGCACACGTGACTTCCGGCATTGTACACATTAATTGCAGTTTTAATCAGCTTTTTTTTATTCTCAGCTACAGATGACTACCATGGAGACAATAACGGCTTTGTCCTGGTCACCCGTGGGTAATGGCAAGCATGATTTGACTGTTTGTGTTACAGCTAAGCGGGAATAACTATTCAAAAAGCCACAGACAAAGATATGCAAGATATGCTAATTTTGTCAGTTCAATAAGGGAACATGTTTGGAACATGTACTGTTTTCTTCATGTCTTCTCTCGCGAGTTTTGGGCGTGGAGATGCAACCACCTTCAAGAAAAGACTCGGTAACGGTAAACGTTTTAGAAAAAGACTTTCATACTGATATTGTTTGCTAACAGACATCTAGAACTCTCAGCTTTACCCAATCATTAAAAAATTGCTGCACTTCACTAGACTTTTACTATAAAATATGGTCTATACTACAACATTATTCATCTAGGAGTATGAATAAAATCAGGACATTAATAATATGCAACAATACTCAGAACGAAACTGTCTTGTACCACTTTAAACCTTCATGACGACGCCTACAGAGGGCGATGATAACATCAATAAAGCCTTAGGGCTACCGAAAAGTGACACGAATATAAATTTGAGGGGAAAGAACTTTGGAAAAACGTAAATACAAAAATAAGACAGCTTTATCAGTTTCCCCATCCCATTGTTTCGCTCTTAAAAGCTCAGGATTATTTTTAACTTCATGAGTATATAAGTAAGTCTGCTTCTTCATAATTGTACTGCAGTTAAGCCCCTCAACATTGCTGACGAGTGTTGCTGGACCTGTCCCTGGAGAAAGAGTTGTCTGTCACAATGGTGTCTTTCTTTGCCTTCCCGGGGATCGTGGGATTCGTCCTGGCGAGTCTGGTCTCTGTTCAAACGTCGCCGCCGCCAACTCGACCTCCACCTCCAACTCCACAGCCCTACCCCACTCCTAAGTCTGTCCAAGCTCCAAACAAAGCCACAGGACCTTACGTGCCCCCACCAGGACCGTACCCGGATGGTCCTGTCTATGGGTCTGCGAGTGGAAGGTATGAAAATTCTAGTTTTATTTGTAATAAATTTCATAATATGCAATTTTAATGATATTTAAAACATAACTGTTGCCATCCTATGCACATTCTGTTTTGTAAATGTCTTTTCTACACGAACACTGTTGTCTTGTAAAAGTGATGTAAGTGGAAAAGGTCAAAGTTTGAAGACTGCAGGATGTAAACTGCTTGTGTGGGTGCATGAACGTTTGTTTGTAAGTCTGTACGTGTATGCACAGGTGATAACTCAGTAGTTCACTATCGTTTCTGATCAGCATTATAAACCATCTAGGTACTTGAAGCCGCCATCCTTCCCATCATTCCCAGTGTCGAGTAAAGATGAGGTCGATGAGCTGGACAGACTTTTTGCAGACCTTGCCGGTGAGTAACACGAAACATCTGATGTACTTGCAGTAACACTAGACATCTGATGTTTCCACTTGTAGTGGGTCACTTAATGGGTGTTTCCGTTAGTTAGCACACTCACACTCACGTGTGTTTGAATCTGATGTAGGAAACGAAGGCCATAACTTTAATAATATTCACAGAAATGTCTCATTAACATTGTATTTCCAAGATGTTGTAAATTGAAAGAAAAACGTTAAGTGGTTCAAAACTGCACGTGCAGTCAGTGACTCTTAAAAAACTATTTTGAGTTGCTAGGTGAACATATCAACAGGGTGCTGAGTATTTCTGTCTTGTGTTTTTGCAGCACTGTCTCTTGAATTGGACTTCAGTGCCGAGACCTTGTCTAACCTGGACTCTCAGCAAAGTGTGCAGAAGAATCTGGTGACACAGCTGACACTTCTGGACCTTCCGGCCTTGGAGCAGGAGAACGTCCTTCGGGACCAGCTGATTGACAAGCTGGAGGAGAAGGTGGGTAACTGCTGCTTCGTGGAAATCAACCGTTAACTCAGATATGGAGAAGAAAATCGCTTGAGTATACTTTAAAGTTTTGAAAGCTTTTTGTGGACACACACACACATCTATATACAATAATATCTACATGCACACATACAGATATACACGCTTACATGCACACATGCCCCAACACACTTGCGACTATGCTAATGCAATGCGTTTCTTTTAGCTGCTTGACCTTGATGACCTCATTGGCGACCTGAGGGCGAATGTGGAGGATCTGGAGTACAGGAATTCTGAGAACGTCCAGGGCGTGAAAGAGGTGAAGATCGCTCTGGCCAAAGAGCAGGTTGTCGACTCCAATCAAGATCGCAACATCTCCTCGCTCCTGGCGGCCGTTCAGAACCTCAAGACCAAACTGACCTTCGTACGTGTCTTTAAGAAAATTATCTTTCTCCTTCTCTCTGTGTGTATGTGTGTGTGTGTGTGAGAGAGAGAGAGAGCGAGCGTATGTTTTATTCCTTAACAACCTGTTCATTAATCTCCTATCAATTGTATCCATGATGTTTAAACATCTTTAATGTTTTGTAGTAACCTCTGGAAACTGCGTCTTGTCCTACGAATGGCTTCGTGTAGATTGTTCTGTTATCCTCACAGTTTAACACGTGAAAACAAACGTGTAAAAACAGGGTCAATGAAATTATATGTATTTACATTTACAGATATCCAAAATGAAATTCACTGTTTTGGACAACGAAATCGAAAAGCTGGTTGGGCAGCTTAGTTCTATCCAAGACTTAACATCCTTCGAATCGTGTGAGTACATGGCAATGACAACGATCGGGAAATGGTCGTTGTGAAAATTAAAATTACATAACAAGATTCGCGTTGGAATTAATCAACTGAAATGAAAAGAAGTTGTTATTATTGTTATTGTTATTGTTATTATTATCGTTATTATTATTATTATTATTAATTTAAGATGTGTGTGTGGATTTTTAAAGCAACTTGGATATAGTCAATCGTTCGTTGATATGCTGCATTACATGATCGTTTGTCCCCTGTTGTGTCTTTCAGGTGAGACTGGTGTCACCACGCTGACCGCTGATGACCGTCGCAACACCGTTGTGTTCAACACAGACTTCGGTGGCAACGTGCCTCAGATTCAGTATGGCATTACTGGCTTTAAGAGCAAGTTCGTAGACGACAAACCTTCCAAATCGTTTCAGTACGGCTACGGCTACGGCTACGGCAACCCCTACGATCCCAGGTACCCTCAGTACGGCTCGCCATCATACAGCGTGGGAGAACCAGGAACTCTGGGAGACATTGTTCTCGCCTTGGCTACACCAGAGTCCATCACCCTCCAGTTGTCCAACCTGGGGTTCAATGTCGCTGAGAGTGTGTCGGTGGACGTGGCTTGGCAGGCGTGCTTCATGGGGCCCGGCACCCGCCTCGCTAAACACTGACCTCTCGTCACCCTCGACTGGTGTCGACCCTACCGATGTCGATTTGCCCGCACATACCCATATAGTTAGATAAAGGATGACATGTCAATCTAAATAGTCAAACGTCCAGCTTCAAAGACAAAGTCCCTGAGCATCAGTATAGCCACAAGGAGCGAACTATGAGGATTAGCTGACAGTATCTTTCTGATTTAGCAACACAAGCTTCCATCTGTGGCATACTTGCAAAATGCGATGTGTCATGTTATTCTGTAAAGTCACATGAGAAATAAAAAGCAGTACTTAAGAAGTTATGTTGAGTGGATATTAACTTTGTTTGTAAGGTTGAGTGTAAGTGTGTGTACGCGCGCTTGTGCATGCGTGTTGGCACTACATTACATACCACACGTACGTGAATAGATGTGGACATCGTCTTTTTATATGTATATCACACACACACACACACACACACACACTTATTCTGTCATTTGACTCTTAATGAACTTGCTATCTATAAAGACCTAATACACGATTAAAGGCAACTGTCGACACTAAACACAGTGGTCACTTAATATACTTATCAGCTGAAGTAACTGGAAACTTCTTTCCCTTTGGTTCCACTAAAATTGTATTTTTGTGCCAGCACTGAAAAAAGCAGACGTTTTAAAATTCTCCGTGCTCGAGAGGTGCTGAACCTGTTTAATAAAACTATAGTTGTTTCCAGCATATAAAACACTATAATACAAATGCAAAATAAATTAATTCACTGGATTGGGTGTGTTTAAGACATAATGCTGAACCCTACTCCACTGATGAGTGATCAATGGTTGCATGATGAATATATAGCTACAAACCAGAACCTACAACAACCGACTGCACAACAGGAACTCACCATTTTCACAAATGATATCAAAATGTAGAGCTAGTGCTTGTATAAACACAGTCCACTCGCGGTTTTGCCTGTAGTCTCAGTGTTGCCACCGAACTCGAGGAAAACTTTAGAAATCATAGAAGTCTGGTGTGTCCTCCTGTCACTGCACTTTGTTTTGATGCTTGTTATGAGTCGCTCCTGCAGCTGGGTGTGTCGATGTGACTCCTGTTTCCATCTCAGTGGCTTCAGTTTGTTTTTTGACTGGTGATGGCCAAACTAATACTATTACCTATACTATACCATAAACCATGTATTGATTTCATATTGAAATACAGTAAATAAAAAATGAAGACAAATAGACCAACCAAACTTTATTTTACTTTTATTAGAGAAACAGTTTTGTGAATGCAGTGGGAAATTTCAGTTAGCAGTCATTCACATTTCGACTTCACCAACTTTACCAATACAACTTGTTTTAAACTATCGGAAAGTAAAAATGAACTTAACTGTTACTTCAAGAGAGAAGCTTTCACTACATAAATATTAAGATGCTATTTTCTTGATTAATAATTGTTTATTTTAGTTTCTTGAACTCCGGTTAATACAGAGTTTACTGTCAATGTAATGTTTAAAACTCTCATAGAGATAGGAGAATAGAATGTTTATTAAATGGGAAGATTAACTGGAGGTTTACATGTGAACGTGTCTGTGTATGTAAGAGAAATTGAGAGTGAAGAAAGAAGGACCAAGCACAGACAGAGACAATGGCAAGGACAATAAGAGAGGTAAAGTAAGCAAGACATGTTTTCTCCATTGCCTTTTTGTGTCTAGATCGAAGTTGAGCTTTCATGTTTCGCAATTAAATGGCTAACACCGGTACTGAAGAACACACCAGTTACTGACCACATGTTCATTACAAACAGCATCAAGACATAAACATTTTGGCTTGTTTACATTTTTTATTGCTGGCACATTCAGTTTGTGCGCGTGAAACACAGATTACTCTCTTCTGTCAAGAAAGGCTTTGTTATTAAAATAGTTGTTTTCAGCAGAAAAAAGTGCTATTGATACCGAAAACATAAAAGAATATTTACAAACTAAGCTAAATATCTAAATAAGTAAAAGTGAAAGTCATAAAAATTGGGTCACAGTAGTTGCATATCTGCAAAATAATCAAGTATAACATTAAACATCAATTAAACAGTAAGAGATGACTATTAATTAGACTTGTTTTCTTTAGAATCAAAGAAATTTGAAATTAAAATGTATATAAGTGTAAGAAGAAAAGTAAATAAAAATGCTTGATTTGGACTTTCTTAATTTGAGCAAACAAAAACTACACAAGGAGACAGAACAGACCACGGCTTCAGTGATCCCTTCGTAGGCCATTACCATGGTAACAAGATATCTACAGGTGGACCTCACTGTCCAGGTTCTGGCACGCCGCGTACACGGCGGCAACACCATTGAAGTATAAGTTTACTGGACTTGTGTTGATGACCCGCGCCGTGAACCCTTGAGTCGTGACGTCAGAGACCACGATCTGAACATTCTGCTCATCGCTCGTGAACGACGAGTCGTCTCCCTGCTTAGAGTGATCGTTGTAGGTGGACCGTGGTGGGTAGCTGTTGCCATCAGGAGATGAAAGCGGGACGTTGATGGACGAAACATGTCCTGAGAGGACGATGTTGACGACCGGGGACTGGGTGAACTCTGACACGAACTGCACGGACTTCTTGTCGATGTCAGACAGCAGGACGACAAAGCCATACTCACCTGTACAAATGTCAAATAAACAGCAGTCACTGACAGAAACATCAAATTATAATCCAAACCTTCTTTCTAAGATTTGCTAAACCAGTTTCTAAGACTAGTCTTTGGAATGGTGATTGCGATTCATATTTTTTCACAACGATTGCTTGTTTTTTTTAATCTCGAGACTCACTTCCCTTTTTTTTAGTGATATGATCAAAGTTTGCCGCTTCTAGAGTAATAGATGTATAAACAACAACAGTTTATTACTGAGAATTTGTACAAGGCTGCAGCCATGATATTGTAAGCTTAGTTATAAAAATTAACCGCTTCACAGGTCGACTGTTATTTGCTAGACATAACATACGGGTAACCACGGGAAAGGTGAGTGGAAAGAACGGGTTTGAAAATTTACATTTGCGGTTGTCCAAGAAGGTGGTGACATTGTCCAGGTCCTGTCGCTCCTTTGTCACCAACGGGCTTAGCTGCCCGAGCTGTGTGTCCAGTTCTTTCAGGAAGTAAGTCTGGAACTTTCGCAGGTCGTCTTGAAACTGAGAGATGGAACGGGCGTCGTCCGTGTTGTTCTTTGAGATCTGCGTCGTATCCGCGCGCTGGAACCCAAGGGTTTCACTGGAACCGTTGGCGGAACCAAGAGCGGCTGTGACTGTGACGTCAGCACGGGCAGCGCGGTCCTGCAGTGCGTTGATCTGTTGATGTTAGAAAAACATTAATATACAGCAATGCTGCACACATTTATAAAGAAATTAATTAGAAATGCAACACAAACCCACATAAATATTTGCTAATGGTAACCTGAATACATGTATTTATTTATATATACAAACCCGCTGCACTCTGGAATTGAATGTTCTAGAAATAATTTAATATTTTTCTTACCTCTTCTTCTAAAAGAGAGATAATGTCGTCAGTCTGAGAGTTGTCCAGCTTGATTGCTGGGAGAATTCGAAGGTTTACGAGGCTGATACTTTCCGTAGCAACTTCAAGGAAAGTCTGGTACTTGCTCAAGTCAGTAACCAGCTTGAACTTGGCTTCATTCACAGCTGGGAACAGATGTGACATGAGAATCTTTGCACTAACCAACATATACTCTACTGTTGTGTCATTTTAAGAAGAAAGTGATGTTGACGGAGGAGAGAGCTTAGTTAATCTAGTATAGTACAAGGCAAACTGTAGGAGCTTAGTGTCAGTGGCATGAGATTTAGCAAGACTTCAGAAACAATTTGAGATATTAGAAGACATGGCAAACAAGGTTATTATTAGTCAGGGTGTCTGTACACGGAAGATTGCGAACAAAGAGGCAATATTTCAAACAACAAGGAGAATTATTTTCATACTTACCTTTTACCGCGTTTACCGCTTCTCCAACACCCACTGGACCATCAGCATCTGAGTACTCGGACTTGCTCTCGTACACTTGGGCGTAAGGAGGGTTGGGCGGCGGTTGGTGATACTGAGCTACTGCCGCGACCACCGTGAGCACGACGACGAGGAGGCGAAGCGCTGTCATCGCTGATGTTGGTGAGGACCTGTTGGCAGGTGAGCCACTCGTGCTTAGTGCTGAGTAGCGAGACTGAGGCTCGGAGTCAAACAGCGGGCAAGTCAGCAGATGGCGGGCGTTTTCATACACTCATCTATTTTATTGCCGACCTATGACCTATACATAATTCTTGAAGTAAAACAAGGATGGGCGCAGCCGAAGAAGCACTTCCCCAAGGGCACTTTTTTTCCCTTTACATATTGCTATCAGATAATAATAAAATATACTCTCTCTAGTACCAAATATCTTAAAAACAAAACATCATTTTTGCTGTCAAATTTATTCAAAAAGATGTCAGATTCTAGCTATCCCATCTCTGTTATTACCTGTCTTTGAATGTTTTATATTGGTTGGACTTTGTAACATTATTATCTTAATGGAACCTGAGCTGAATTTAAAATTTGATGACAGTTGATGATTACTGGGATTGTTCTGTTCTGTTTTCCGAAATACAGTTTATATCCCGACAGTTAAATTGTTGTAACCTTTACATTTGTAGAAGCACATTTAAAAAGAGACTTTTATGTGTGATGTGATTAAATCACGATGTGTGGTTTCTTCGAGGCGAGGTGTTGTTGCGGCCCTATGCTCCTTAAGGAGCAACAAAGACTAAACTAAACCCTGTCATTGTGCGAAGTATAATATTTACTATCATGTCACTGGGTACATCTGCAGAAACCGAGGTGGACTGATACTTTACTGCTGAAAACAGTTGAAAGACTATTTACAAAGTCACTCGTGGTTTTATGCCAAGACACTGAACATGAATCCGAAATTTAGTTTTAAATAGAAACATTACCAAACAAATTTATTGAGAAACTATTTCCAAAGAAATTTTGCTGTCAAATCCTTCCTTCTAAATCTGAATGATGCTTCTTTTTAAGCCAGTCTCATATCAGCGATCAACGATGAGATGAATTTTGCTCCTGGGGTGATGTGTGCCATGAAGCAAGAATGACATGAACGAGCTGTTAAAACACAAGAAAAGTCAAATTCCACTAAAGATCGGCGTAGACATCATGTTCATATGCTAATTATCTAGTTTTATTTTTCTCCATGCCCAGTTCGTCTTTCATTACCTTGTAAATGATATGCGACAATTTGAGAAATCCATTTCTAATAATAGGGAAACATAAGAACTTCTTCAAGTTAAGTAAGCCATAGTTCAAAGAATGATCATAAATGTAAACAAAAAACAAAAGACAAAAGCATTTACACGAACCCAGGACGTGTGCGGACTTAGAAATGATTTAAGAATGCTCATTAGCAGGAAGACCAATGGCACAACAAGCAGCCTCAGGCAAGAGAGCCCCGAGCTCAACCATGAAAATGTCAAAATAAACAGCGAAAATCTCGATTCCCCAAAGCAGATTTTGTAAGTCAGTTTTTTTTTATTCTGCTGTTTTATGTTTTAACGATTGCAGTATTTGAGTTTTATGACATTCTGACGAGCATAGATGACGAACACCGCCCACAAATAACATTTTATTGTCTTCGCCCTCAGGGGAATCCCCATTGCTATATAAACACTGTTCCATCATTGCTGTTTACATCGTGAGCTTTGTCTGGAGTCTGAAGCTGGTTGTCAAACTGCACGATGACAATGTACCTGTCAGTGTGTCTGGCTGTGGCAGCACTCTTGGGCGGGGCCTGGGCCCAGTCAGGGTATGACTATGTGGGCCCTTATGGATCTCGTCAAGACATAGAGTTAGCCTCCAAAGCAAGGAGGGTCATTAAAGAAGCAGAGAGTAAGTACATTTATTTGACTTTTCTTCTCAATTTTCCTTTTCTCCAATCAATAAAGATAATAAGTTAGAGGACCCTATGATATTTTAGTGGAGGAGTAGAAAACGAGCTGTGACAAAGCTGACCGCCGTTTAGAATCGTGGCTTATTGTCGGTTATCATGCTCTTTCAGCGGTCACGGCAATAGAAAACGCTCTCCAAAAGAAGCTGGACATGTCCAAGGCGCAGGTAATACAGCTGCTGACCGTGCTGGACAACATCAACACCACCACCATTCAGAGCATCATCAACGCCACTCAGCAACAACAAGATCGACTTTCCAAACTAAGTGCAAAGGTATGAGTAGCTTTAAGACGGGTGTGAGTATTTTTAGGACGGCAGATCGAGTATTAGCAATGTTAGACAAGGAAAAACGACTTTGAACAAGATTTGAACATGATGTTCACATTCGTCAAGCTGCATATGTGTCAACACAGCTCACTTCTCGAAAGACGCCCGCACGTATAACCATTGGCAACTTGCACGCACGTATGTAATGTAACGCTGATGGCAAATGTCAAAGGTAGATAAGCTTTTTTACCCTCTATTTTTTCTCTCTCTGTGTTTTGTGTTTGTCAGTGTGTGTGGTGAGAGAGAGAGAGGAAAGGGAAGGAGGGAGGAGACATTCCGTAAACATTACTCCTTACAACCTTTCCCATAATGCTAGTCCTTTTTCACACCCTTCCGTTCGCAATATCATGTTACTTACTCTCAGCTCTACATAACACGACTGAAGACCACACCAGGTGAAATATGTCTATACATAACGTTCATTACATTCATTGAAGAGAGCAGTCAACATGTAAGCCGTGTCCTTGCATTTTTTTTCCTACGGGTACTTTCAGGTCAAGAGCAATCTTGAGCTTCTAACGTCTCTGGAGAACCGCCTGGCTGGCGCTGTGGTCCAGGAGGCTGAGATCAGACCCTCCTGGGTCCCCATAGAGGAATTATTGGCTCTCAACCGCAAGCAGAAGGCTGATCTGGCCGCCTTCGACATTGCCTTCGGAGAGGTAACCTCTGACCCCTATAATGATATATACATCACTTGTATGCGACCGCTGGTATAGACAAGTGTACTTATGAGAACACCGCCAACAGTGGAAACAACAAAGATGTAAATTATACCCAAACAAAATAACAAATAACTGAATCTTGCGACTTTGCTCTTTGCGTAAAACAACCGAAACATGACTAGCTGACTTAATGACTCAGAAAATGCCACAGAATTAATTTTAGTTTCTGTTGGTAGAGTTTAGTGACCTGTAAATAAGCTGCTGAGACTTCTGTCGGTTCCCTCAGGTCACACAGGAGCTTGACCAGCAATTGTCTGCAGACAATGACACAGCAACTTCCAGCATCGCCAGTCTTGCCGCCTCCATCGGCTCCCTGGTTAAGTTCGTCAACTCCAGAAAATGTAAGTCTTCATAAAACAATTCAATTATTGATTGATTGATTTATATATTTTACCTGCAATTTGACCTTATATATCTTCGTTACAGTCTCTGTTGTCCTCCTGCATGTGTTTTCCTTTTAATATAAGTTTCTAACTTTGTTGGTAAGAAATGTTATAAATTAATCGACTTTTAAAAAACTTTTGCCTTTTTATTGTTGAGATCAGGAGCGGTCAGAATACGACTTGAGCAACCTAGTTGCTATTTATGTGACGTGCTGAGACACAAAAGACGGTTGCGTGTGTGCAGGTTCTTTCTCCTCCATGCTCCCACTGATGTCTTGTTTCAGGTATCACCAAGGCCGTTACCATAGAGCTGAAGGGCCAACAAAGCGCCGACATTGAAATCCCGATTCCACCTGGTGTCTTTGCTGCTGGTGACGTTCCACAGGTGTTCAGTGCCCTCCAAGGCTTTCAACTGGCTGCTGATGTCTCGCGATCTGTTGTAAGAAGTAACCTTTGCCCTATTCTCCTGAAAATGTTTCGATGGAATGACTGTGTGTGCGCGCACGCGCGAGTGAATCGGAAAAAGAGTGTAAACGTCAGGAACGAAAAAGTCCCTAGTTCACGAAGCTACTGCATCCATTCTGTGTGATTTACATACAACAAAGGAATAAAACAGTAAGAGAAACTCTAGTTACAATTTATTTATTACATGGCGTCAGCTAATAATTTTAAGCATCCTTTGGAATTTCAGGCTCCACCTGTCTATGGACCAGGGTCATTCTATGGACCTGGCCCAGGCTATGCCAACTACCCAGAGTCAGATGACCGCCGCTTCCTGGGTGTCTCTGTGGTGTCCAAGGCGTTCTCGGACAAGATCCGCGTGACTGTCGTTGACCAGAGTCAAGGAGCCGGCAACAAGGTCGCTGTCGCCTACGTGCAGGTGAAGGCCTGTTCCCTGCCGGCTGCTGCCTTCTCTCCCGGTCAGGTGCTGGTCTCCAAGCTCAACTAGTACTGATCTCCTAGACAACAAGGACACATCTTTAACATTCAAACACGTCCAATGACCTAATGCACTTTAGCAGGTGCATGCTTGTCAGATGGTGTGAGCGGCACATTTATGTGATAAGGCGTCGTGACATGGACGGGTACTGGCGATGAAGGTTATCCATCTTCTATGGTTGATAATGAACACGACTATAGTAAATTTTTTTTTTTTAAAGTGGAAGTTGTCTTTTTCGAGCAGTATACATAGCGCAGTTGTAAATTCTGCTATTAATGGGTCACAGTAGTGTGTATACTGATGTATGTCAAAAGTTAATAAATATGCTTGTATTTGGCATGAGAGAGTCGGCTTGGTTTATTTCGAGACCAGTCCTGTTGAATTTTGAAGTGTCTTCGTTTGCTAGGGAAGTTACAGGGAAGCTGATTCATCTCAACATCTGAAGCAATCACAAACTGTAAACGCAAGCTATATTCCTCATTACTAAATACACACAGGATCGCCATTCTCAGTCTGCTCTGAACCTTTAGTTTCTGTTGACATCACTTGTAAAGATAATTCGGAAAGAACTCGACGACTAGCTAAGGCATGATATATTGGAATAATCACAAAGAAAACGACAAACCATTTGCTTTTGAGATATTAAAACAGCTGGACTGAAAACAATAAATAAAAAGAAGCATTATTTCAAAACGTTTTTGTGGCAGTGAAGTGAAACGACTAGAAAGTAGGAAATGCTAGGATATGAATTTCACACGTCCAACAACGTAATTATGTAGATTAGCTCTTGGAAAACTTATAGGGTGTGTAAATTTAGTGAAAGTATTTGTCATCAGTATTGATGTTAAACTCGCGATGATAGCACAAGTGTCTTGAAGTTGATTATAATCTCTTTCTGAAATGTTTATCTGTGTGTGTGTGTGTGTGCGCGCGCACGTGGGCGTAAATGTGCTTTACAGAAATTGTTTACCCTGAGGAACTGTGTTTAGTAGTATTAAAGAACAATAAACAAAAACAATTATGGTCTGCTTCTGAAAGGTGTTCATCTCCTAGAGATTGTATACCGTTAACTTAACGTCTAGGATCGCTGGGTGTGCTACCATCGCTGCAATTTGCAACATCCTCAACCAACAGCAGTGGGGATGGTCATGGTTTATGTCTCCGCTAAAATATTGGATGTGTGCTAAAACAGCTTCAGTTGAAGCCGTGAAAACTAAAGGCCCCACACATTCAACTGCAGGTTCGTTTGATCACCTGTTCATTAAACAGACTTTCGGAGTTATACGCAGAGCTTTCACAGTCTGGTGTAGCACTCAGCAAATGAGAAATAAAACTGAACATTATTTTCTGTCAATTAGTCAACAGTTTACTAAACCAACATACAAACCGTTAACATTACGGTGTGAGCAATCCATCAAAATTTTAACTTGGAGACGTATTTATTTTAAACTTAAATGTAAATGTTGCGTGCGTGTATTCATCAAACATTACACTGTGCTCTAAACAGTACTTAGTGACTTTTTAAGTCACGCTGTCAACATTTGTACACAACCATTAAACTATTAAAATGGGCAACGCTATGTGTATCTCCATTTCATTATTTAAAAAAATGAAGATTTATTTCTTGGCTGTTTTTAAAGAAGTTTTAAAATTATTTCTGTTATTGTGTGTTTATTTACAACCTGTTTATTTTTCTTATTACTTGAAACATTTTTATAGACAATTATTGCTGTGCAGACGCACTTTCTCTCCACATGATTGCTAATCACTGAACAGAACTGATCAACAGATCATTTTTCTTAGAAGCTTTCCTTTTATTTTATTTCAAGTGTCATTTATTTCAGTGTCTCTGTTTGGTGACATAGATGTACAAATTTCTGATTAGAGCACGTGCTCCCTGCCAGAAGTACAGAAGGTTGTGACGCAGGCACCACTTCTACTGCCTATAAAGACTTCACAGCCACCAGAGCTTGTTGGCATGCATGTGATCAGTATGTATATGTTTAAAAAATGTTTGATATAATCTCATTTTCTTTTTATTATGAACGAGTACTACATCCACATTAACTGCACGCTTGGCAACTCTGATGAGAGCATGCATGTCAAATTACAGGTTGGGACCACCACAGCGCTTTCTTAATTACATTTGACAACAAGGTGTGAACAATCCTTTGGTTAGTTTTTTGTTTTTATGCTTTTTTTTCACATTCGTGAATATTTTTTTTTGTGTGCACTTATGTAGGTGTGAAAGGTGGGTGCAACCGTGCAAAAGCAGTGGCAGAGCTCTGAAAATAGATTCCCAGACAGAAGAGGCACATGTGGCCATAGGGCAGTCATCACTTTGTTACCAACACAGAGGTATGTGTACAAGACTGTGAGCTGTGAGATGGCAGTGTCGTAACTGACCATTGTCTTTGGCTCTTGACTACTCCGCCATTCACAATTAAAGCTGCTGTCATGACACTAATGGTTCCTCAACACATTCATGTTGAACAGTTGCACATTCTTTCAACAAAGAAGAGTACAGTGATTGCCTTAGACTGCCCAGGTCACATGTTTTGCTATGCAGGGCCAGGGACTTCACATGACAACACAAACACTTTTCCCATGCAGTTATAACGAGTTGCAGTCTGAAGCACGGTCACTAGGGGCGCTCGGTAGTGTAGTGGTTAAAACACTCACTTGTGACCATTTTCTTCAGTGCTGTGTGTAAAGTCCAGACAAGATTAGGTAAAAATGTAAATTATTTAAGTGAAACATGTGAAGGTGAGGCTGCCTCAGTTTTGATTTTTTAAAAATCTTTGTATGAAGTTTTTAATTTAATGATTAATTAAGGAATATTTAATTAGTAATATTATATAACTGCGGATATACAGAAAGAAAGCTCTTGCTCCTTAATTTTACCAATTTCTTAAGATAATTTCAAACACAAATGAACTCGATACACCAGATGTGTTTTCAACTTTTTTCCCCCTCTTACATGGTTGTACATGAGGCAAAGAGTAGATAAACAAAATGAACAGCCAGTAGAAGACTTTACTAATCAGCAAGCTTTGAACATAATAACAGATCTATCTTACTAAAATGCAGGCCTTGTTGTTTGACATTCCATTAGCAGTAGGGTCCAGAATGTTTGCAATAGACATGCTATGTCTTTTATTCACACGTATCAAATTTTGTGATATTAATATGCAGAATAAACAGCTACTGCACATCATGTATGTCATGAAATGAACAGAAAGATACAAAATTTTCCATGCAATCGTCAATGAGTTTAAAACATTTAAATCGAGAGCATGCAAGAGGTATGACATAACACAAACACCAAGAGAAAAAAATCGTTCCATGCCACCTTTCATGACAGTTTAAATGATTAATCAACAGTTGACTTTACGAAGTACAAGGGGAACATACATCATTTCAGGCCACTTGTCATGACTTTAAAACAGTTAAACAGCTAGTTTGCAAAATGTATCTTGAAGATGTCAACAGCAAGATGTATTTTATAACATCACCATTAAGATCAAAATTCATTCCACACCACCTTTATGACTTTAGAACGGTTATAAGCTAATGTATGTCATTGTCAACAGAAAGATGCAGCATCTTTCTGCAACACTTTTTATTACTTTAAAACAATTAAACGCCTAGTATTCCAGATTTATGTCATGAAGCTAACATCAAGATGCAACATTTTTCCAGGCTGTCTTTCATGACTTCAAACAGTAAAACAATTAGTGCGCAATACATATGTTATGATAAAAATATCAATATGCAACATCTTTTCATGTAACATCTTTTCATGCAATCTTTCAGTACTTTAAAAGAATTAAGCTTTATTGTGCAATAGATTTGTCATGACATCAGCATCAAAGTGCAACATAAAACCCTTCGTGACTTTTAAATATTGAAACAGTAAGTGTGCAATATGCATGACATGAAAGAAACAGCAAGGTACAAAATCTTTCCAGTTCATCTTTCATGACCCCAAAACTGTAAAACAGCTCATAAGTACAATAACATAATTTCATGCCATCTTTCATGGCTTGAAAACAGTTAAACAGCTAGTGTACAAAATGTATGTCATAATATCAACATCAAAACACAAAATGAGTAAAAACTGTATTACAGCTGTCTGAATTTAGAATGCCACACGCCCTCTAGCAATAAAAAGGAGCTGTCAAAGGACTGCATGAAAATAAAGATGGCCAAGGGTACTACAGACTTTAGGTGTCACAAGAACACCATTGTGCTGTGGTGGGTGAACAAGGTGACCTTTCTTTCTACCATTCACAGGCCCCATATGGTCACCGTAAAGACTCGCACTGGTGTAAAGAGGAAACACTTTAGTCTCTTATTACCAGTTTGAATTGTTTTTCTACCTTTTAGTTATTTTTTAGAGTAACCCGTGAGGAATTAATACGTTGTTGGGTCGGCAGAAGAATGGGTTTCTGGAAGACGATAGAACGAAAAGTACAGGAGGAACTGTGAGGAATGTTTTGTGTGTTCCCAGAGACGATGATTCGTAGTAAGTTTCATTATATAATTGGAGAGAAAGGGTTCGCGTGTTCCCAGAGACGACGATTCATAGCAAGCTTTATCATAAAGTTGAGAGAGTAAGCGTGAGAGGACTGAAAGCTCGATGTTTGAATTGTGAGTAAAGTGTATTTCAAGACAGAACCAATTCCAGTGATTAATGGGACGAATTAACATTGTACAAGCAATTAAGATTTCGCCGTCATGACATCTTGGAGATCGGCGATGATATAGAAGTGGACTTGGTAAATAAGAATTGTGGGCGCAATGTCAAAAGTGTGTCTCGCCCTTCTTTTTTATGCGACGGGTGCCTTTCAAAACGTGTGCCAATCTAGCAGGCATCTGCCAAAGAACGGATGGCCGAATTATTGACAGAGTTACCAGAGCGCTGCTAGATCAGACACACAGGTGGATTAAATTTTCCAATCAACAAGAAGCCAAAAATCAAAAGGCAAATTTTTTCAACCTTTCGAGGATTTCGAAAAGTGGAATGCACTGATAGCACCCACATACGGATTACAGATCTAAAGGAAAACGAATGTGAATTTGTGTGTCAGAAAAACTTTCATTCAATAAATGTTCAGGTAAAATTTTTACATTGAAATATATATATTTCTTAGTTATTTCTTGTGTAGCGCATTGGGCTCGACACCTTGTAAGAAAATGCTCAATATTAGAGCTTTTCATTATTATTCTGATTCATTTTATTTTTCTATAATGAACACTGGCATCAACATTTCATGTATGTAGTCACTATTGAATATGTGTCTAGCAACAGTGTGCAGAACTGTAGGTGAATGAAGTATAATGGTTACATCCTAATGTGTATCCCCCTTTTTTTCCATGTGATTTTTTTTATACAGTTAAAAGAAATAAAAACTTTGCTGTGGAGTATCATCTCAAAACTGATCATTCTTAGGATTATTACTGAAAATGTGCACTCGTTGCCCTGCCCTACTGCACTGAAGCCAGTTTTTTGCTTTTCACACCTTTACTAGCCAATGCATATTAACTTTTTCAAAAGATCAGTATTCTAAAGTAGACGAAGAGAAAAGAATAATAGTAAATTGCATTACATATATTTCAACAGGTCATCTTTAATGATGATCTGATATTTATTGGCGTTGTGGCAAAATGGCCTGGGAGTGTTCACAAGGCAAGAATTCTAAAGCAGCCAAGTGCTTTTACTGCTTTTTGAGACAAACTTAAAACCAGTCATGGTGTCATGCTCTGTGACAGTGGTTACATGGGTGGCTTATGATACCCTTTCTGAATTCCACTACTAGGCAGGAGAGGCGGTATACTGCAGCTCATACTTCTATAAGGTGCTCAGTAGAAAGGGTCTCTGTTTGCTCCAGACGGACAGTGGAGTAGCGATCAGCGTGAGAGCGTGGCGCAAGGCTACAGAAAGTGAAAGAGAATAAACAAAGTGCGAGCCTAACGCTGGGCCGGAAGGATTTAAGGGTGAGAACTCTTAGTGCCCTATTAGTACTGTGCCACAGTGTGTGCGGATGTTTTTCGTTTTTTACCCTTACTAACCTTAATTATCTTTTGCTTTGGCGTTGGGTATATTCACGTTTTAAAATTTTATTTAAGTGTAATCAAACTTATTATTTCTACCGTTCATTTCCTCTTTGTTGTGGTCTACGTTTGTTAGAGGTTTGATAGGTACTTCGTGTCCCTCCTGCTGATTTATTTTTCGCAAAGGTCGCAAAGAAGGGAAAAACTTTGGGAGCCTTCGGAAGCGTGACGTCAGCGGCCTTGACAAGCTGCGCAAAGCCAACTCTTCGCTTCACTCACTGCCAGCCATAAAACTTGTTCTGGCGCTTAGTCAACAACTTTTAAACACTATGAAAGGCTCGATAAAGTTAATTGCAACAGCCAAAATAACTCACGGCCTAAGACTAATGACAGACAAAGGTAAAATAAATGAGGGAACCGAAACAATGTTTAACTACAAGTAGGTTAAATTAGTCTGTATTGTCAGCAATGCCTCCGTAGCCTTTTGGTTACGAACAAGGTCTAAAGGTTGACAGTTGGTGGGTTCAATCCTTTGTGGTTTTATCAATCAGATCACGATGACGTACCTTCAGGAGGGACTGCTCTTTTTATTCGTTCAAACCTTTTATTTAGCCAGGTTCCACTCAATACTAATCTTCAAGCTGTTGCTGCCCGAGTTTCTCTGGGCAAAACCATCACTATCTGCAGTCTTTATCTACCTCCTTCAGCTCGGATATCCCGACAGGACCTAGAGAGTCTTTTAACCCAACTTCCTACTCCCGTCCTTCTTTTGGGTGACTTTAATGGACACCACCCCATGTGGGGCGGGGCCTCGAGTGACACCAGAGGAGAGATGTTGGGATCATTTTTTATGGAAAATGACCTCTGTATTCTGAATAACGGTTCAAACACCTTCTGCCGTCCGCACAACAGCACAGAGTCAGCAATTGATTTGTCAGTGGTCAGCCCAGCACTTTTATTAGATTTTAACTGGGCTGTACATGACGACCTGTATGGCAGCGATCATTTTCCCCTTGTTTTACATTTTACAAATGGTCTGGAGCGGGATGATAACCTTCACAAAGGCGGTTGGAATTTAACCAAGGCAGACTGGCTTGAATTTCAGACCGTCTGCTCCACCCACCTTACCAGAAACCCTTTTTTTAATTTTGAGATTGAAGACATTAGAAAAGACCCGATGTTACACCCTGCTAAAGTTTTCACTACAAGTTTAAATAAAATTGCATCAGAAACGATTCCAGTACTAAGGCACCGTAATAACCGACCAAGGGTGCCTTGGTTTACAGAGGAGTGTAGGGTAGCTCAGCGCGCGCGGAAAAAGGCCCAGCGTCTTGCCTTCCATCAACCCACTCCTGAAAATGTAATAAATTTTAAACGTACTCGAGCTCATACCCGTTATATTTTTAAACAGGCAAGGAAACTTGCGTGGCAGCGATTTGTGTCCTCATTATCCTCCCGCACCACTTCTCAAGCGGTGTGGGCGGCCATAAGGAAGATAAAGGGAAGATTTCAGGCTGAGTCAATAGGCCATCTGCGGGTTGGAGACTCTATTCTCACAGAGGTACAGGATGTCGCAAATTCCTTAGCATCCACCTTTGCTCATAATTCCTCCTCCTCACACTACTCTTCAGATTTTCAACGCTTAAAATCAGTCCAAGAATTTTCGGGTTGTGACTCCGAAAAGTACAACCTACCTTTCTCTCTTCCTGAACTACAACAGGCCCTTCAAAAGTGCAAGGATTCTGCACCGGGTCCTGACAATATTT
>SRHC01003137.1:81568-93727 GCA_004794325.1 Pomacea maculata
TCGAACGAAATAAGGACATTGTCTTTATTTGGGCTCCTGGCCATTCTGGTATTCCAGGCAATGTTCGAGCAGACCAGGCTGCTAAGGCTGCATGTCAGTCCCCTGGTAAAATACAGTTCCTTATTTCATCTGACTGTAAAACTTTACTTACAACCTACATTCTGACTTTATGGCAAAACCTCTGGAACACCCTCTGTCAGAATAAATTATTCGCCACTCTTCCCTGTCTTTCCGACCGCCCACCTTTGTGCCATACCACAAGGCGGGAGGAGGTAGTCCTTATAAGACTAAAGACAGGACACACATATGCCACGCAAGGATACCTCTTGTGAGGAGAACAACCACCAGGTTGCCCCTGGTGTAGGGGACATCTTAACGTTGTACACCTTCTCATAAACTGTCCAGAACTCCAGACCATTCGTCAACAATTTTATACAGTAAATTCATTATATGTTTTATTTAGGTCCATCCCATCGGCAGCTATTTGTGGTTTTTTTAAAAAGGATAGGACTTTTACAACAAATATAAGTCTGATATATCTCATTTAATTTCTGGTTTGTTGGCGGCCTTTTCGGGCTCCACCACCCTTTTTACACCACATTTTTTTCTTTAACATCTAGTTAACTTATTATCTTGGTCTGTTTTTAAGTTAAATAACTGGAGAAAATTTACCCTAAAACTTTTAAACGTAAAAACTTCTTTTATTGCCATGATATAGCCTTAGTTGCTGGCATGGCATAAAACACCAAAAAACAAACAAATCACGATGGAACTTCTATTCCAGAATGGCTGAAATCTTGGAGGGAGACCCTTCATTCATCCCACCAGTGACATCATCACTGAACGGTGTAAAAGGTCAGTGAACTATTTATAACACAAACAAGAAAGTAAAGCATACTTTTAGTATAACCATATTTAGTAAAACATTTGACAGTTCAAGTATTAATTGTTTAATGTTTCTTTTCCTACAGGTATTTGGTGAGGGTAGTGACAAAAGTCTGTTCTGCCACAAAGAGACGAGTCTAGATATGTAAAAAGCTCAGTTAGGAACTTTTTGTAAACATGCAGTGTTCCAGCAAGAGCAGTTACCATGGGCATACAGGCCAGACATATTTGTGCTTTCCATGCTCATATATTGGTCATAATTCATTAATATGTATTTTTCGGTAAACACTCTCTCCGAGATCTCCAATACCCAGCAATGTGCCACCCCTACAAAGGAGCAAGAACAGCAAGAACAGCAAGAAATGTCTCAGGAGACTCCTCACCTGTTTGCACGAAACATAAGAGATTAAACAACTAGTCATCAGAGCAGCTTCGGAGTTTTTTGTTTTTTTTTGGAAAAGAACCTGGCAATTCAGGAATAGATGTTGGTGGAGGAGAGAAAAAGTGGAAGGAGGGGGGCAGGTGGAGGAGAGGAAGAGGGGGGTAGGGTAGGGTTCGGCGCTGGAGCGGCATGCAGGGCCAGAGGGCGGACTGCCGCCCGTGGACACTTTGAGTGGACATTTGATCTGCCACCCCGCAGTACGTGCGGGTGGTCTTCTTCGTGTTTGTTATGACTTGCCTGTGCACAGGGCAACTGGTTTTTTTTCAACATTTTTTATTCAACTATTTTTGTTTGACTGCTTGCTCTAATATATATATTTGTTTATGTGAGTGTTAAAATGTTGTGATACTTGCTTCCTATAAGTGTTATTAATTAGTTTGTTCTTTGTTACGTGAATTTTGTCTTTGTGATTTCTGTGTGGTCTGCGCTCAGTTGCGGTTCGATTGGTACTTCGCGAACTTCTGGCAGAGCGAGAGGGTGGGCGTTCGTTATCATCTGGTTTTGAGCAGTTGCGAGCGTGCATCCGGGGACTTCGGGGGGGTCACACGACACTAACATCCTCAAAGAGTACATGTCCAGGATGCAAAACGCACAGTCATGGTCGATGATGACGAAAAATACTCCACCAACAGGCTAAGGAAAGAATCGGTCATCACAATGATGACACTAAAAATGTCGGAAGGTCCTGAAGCAGCTAGACGGTTGGCGCATCAGTCAGGGAAATGTAATGCCAGCTTGCCCAGTTCGTCGGGCATGTGTTGAGCCGAGAAATACTAATGCCAGAGGAGGACAAAGTAAATAAGATAAAGAAAGCGAGTGCACCAAGAACTGAAAAGAGCTGAGAGCTTTTCTGAGATTAGAAAGCTACTACAGTAGGTTCACCCCAATTTCGCCAACATTGCCCTGCCATACACTCAGGGCCGACGTTTCCAACCCAAGGATCCCAGAACACTGTTGAAAACCCCCAAAATGTTAATCATTAGATCTCTAGAAAGTAGTTCTGGATATTATTTTCACTCTGGACTTTAAAAATGTCTGTCTAAATCGCACCAGTTAGTGCACTACTTAATATCAGATAATGGATATGACATTCCATTTTCCTACAATATCAGTGGTTTGCCAATCTTTCAATCCTCGTGTAATCAGTTTTGGCCTATTCTTGGGACAGTATGTAGTCCTGTAGAAACTGCTCCTTTTGTAATTGGCTTGTACTGTGTGGAGAGAAAACCAGATGTTAATGTTTTTACAAGACTTTGTAAGGGATATGAACCAGAGTGATGTCCCTTCGCCTGACTGGCTCGAGAGGACTAGAGATCTCAGTATTTGTTGTTGTCTGTTAAAATGTTGTGAGTTTCATTCATATTATTTGTTACATGCTTCTTCGTCTTACTATTCAATTTGATCTGCTTGTCTGCGGACTTATTGGTTCAGCTACGGCCTTCTGTTGTCCCATCGAAAGCCAGCGTCTTCGTAGCAGCTTCTTCTCGCCATTCGTCGGTGAAAAGATTCCTACTGTGTAGATCTGCGCTATAAGATCTGGGAACTGGCCTCCATCTACCATTTGCGATTATCGTTGTGGTTGTTGATTTGGTGCTCTTAAAAAAAGAAAGAAACAAAACAAAAACACTCTAGTAATCTCTATTTTGTGCTATTCTATTCTGAGGAAGCTTACACCAGTTCTCGGCAATTCATAAAGCACCAGATCAAATCATATCTGGAGTAACGTACAGTTTCTTGTGCCATTCGTCGCATGACTTTGTGGACTAGCGATCTCTACACAAATATTTTCTCCACTTCCATCACTTGCAAATTCGAAAGTTTGCCATCTTGAACCGCTTCGTTACATTTTGGATTCAGGATCAACGTGTATCAGCAGCGTGGACTAAAACCTTCTGATGTCTTGTGAACTGTTGTACACGCCTCTGCCAGCAATCTGTGTGTGCATGCCGGACTCTGGAAGTTTCCATGGCAGTCCAGTCCATTAGACACTCAACTGGTTTGAGAACCGAGGTACGCAGCTGCCTCATGTGCTGACACTGCCCTCATGGTGGCTTCAAATCCCAGCTACCAACACTTTTCTCTATTATAGTTGTGTGTGTGTGTGTGTGGATTGGGGGCGGGGACTGCATGTGTGCATTTCAATGTGTGTGTGTTATACATGCTTGTCGGATTGGTAAAGCGCGTTGAGCCTACTTGGGAATAGCGCCATGTCAACATCTAATATTATTTTTTTTATTTTTTATTTTGTCTTTGCTGCGAAATGAGCATTCTTTTGAATGGATACCTGTGCATTATAAATAAACATCAGCATCATATGACAGAATTGCAGCAGGGGCCAGTGCAACTAGAAGGTATCCCTCAGTGTGTACAGATTAATTTGTCTTGTTTTATCTATGATGCACCTGCTTGTGCGTTTGTAAGGGAAGGTTTGTTTAGAAGGGGCGCAACTCTCGTCAATCCGACCCTGTTGAGAGAGCTCCCACTTTTCGTTCGCTTTCTGCGTAGCAACTTGTGGTGTAGGACTGTAAGGATAGACGGTTTTTCTCTGTGTACATTTTGGGAGTCCTGTGTGCTGCTCCTTGCTGCTTCAACGAGTTTCGCATTTTCCACGCTAGATCACGCCGAACATCATGGCTGACAACTGCCACTTTTCACGCGACTATTGGATTTCTCTTCAACCCAGCGTTTGCGTCCCACCACCTGATTTCCCAAGCATTGACTGGACCGAGCACATCAGGACACCCAGCAGTAAGGAACGTGATCACACCAGAACCTACACAAGAAGGAAGACAACGAAGAAAAAGCGAGGATCTAGAGGAGGGATCAGTCGTCTCCCGCTGCCGCTGATTACCTTAACCAACGCCCGCTCCATTGATAACAAAATGACAGAACTCGCTACGCTGGTGAAATGTGACTGCGAATACGCTGTAGCAGACTAATTTGTGTTACAGAGACATGGCTTAGTAGCAACAAAACGGACGTCCACCTCCAGGGTTTCACTACGATTAGGCATGACAGGAATAACGAAGATACTGAAAAATAAAGGCGGAGGGCTGTGCATATTCGTAAACAACAACTGGGCCTTGGAGTTCACGATACGTGAAACAACTAGTACTGTGTCGTAGGAAATCCTGACTGTCGTTTCGCCTGTTTTACTTGCCACGTGAATTTGGACAAATGATGATCATTTTGGTGTACGTTCCCGGACCTGAGAGCAAGGATGTCGCCGCTCAGATAGCAGCCAGCTACAACAAGGCCTTACATAGATCCACTGACCAGGCTGTATTTATAGTTTTTTTTTCGGAGCTCCCAAAGAAGAAAAATTTCTATGTCTCTTGCGACCATAGAAAATAAAGATGTCTTTATCTTGTAAAGCAAGTGAAAGGTCATTCTGGCTATTATGGTTGTGATAAGTGTGTACAAAAAGGATTTTGGATGGAAAGGCTGTTTACCCTAAGCTTGGCTGCCCCCTACGAACTGATGCACAATTTGATGAAATGTGCTTTTCAAATCACAAAACTGGAGAATCTCCTCTCAGAACTCTTTCTGTAGGAATGGTTTCACAGTTTCCATTAGATTACATACATTTAGTGTGTCTTGGAGTTATGAGAATGTTGCTGTGGTTCTGGACAAAAAGTCCTGTCAGTGCAAGGATTAGCCTTTCTTCACATGCTGTTCAGCAGATTTCTTGCAACCTTCTTAATTACAGAATATACATCCCTCGTGGATTTACAAGAAAGTGTAGATCATTGTGTGAACTTGATCATTGGAAAGCAACAGAATTTCAACAGTTCCTTCTATTAACTGGTATAGTAGTGTTAAGAGGCCAGGTTTCTTTTCCAAGTCCTGAGCTGTGCGTGCTCTATGCAGATTATGCTAATAACCTTTTATGTTTATTTATACAAGAAGCAGTGTGCTTGTATGGTAGGGGATTTTTTGTGTATAATGTACATAGTTTGTCACATATTGCTGATGATGTTAAGAGATTTGGTCCTTTGGACTCTTACTCCACCTTTCCATTTGAGAACTATTTAGGCCAGCTTAAATGACTTGTTCAAACATCAAACAGTCCTCTGCAGCAGATAATAAAAAGAATATCTCAAAAAGTACAGATGGGCCTTTCACTTAGACAGCATAAGGATTCTGTTCCCATTCGTGAACCCAAAAAACCTCTTAGAGATGGCCCACTGACAGCTGATTGTGACTGGAAGCATCAATTCAGACAAATTAACTTTAATGGTCTCTTTCTTTCTACAACAGATGGTAATAACTGTATAATGGTCAATAATTAATTTAGTTATTTACTTAGAAATATTCACTCTTTAGAAAATTCAGACGTAATGCTAGTTCTTGAGCGTTTTAGGAAAACATCAGACTTTTTCCAAGTTGGTGATACTACTGAGAACACCTTTTGTTCATCCAATTTAGGTAGTATACAGGCCTCCGATCTTTCTGGAACATTTGAAACCAAGGGTATTCATGAAATTCAAGCAAAATATGTTATGCTACCATAAAAAAAAGTTTATCCTTATTCCCCGTCACTTCCCACAATACTAAAATGTATACTGTAAATCAATTTAAAGTGTGTGTAGGGCAAGTGCTTATAGATTGTAAGGAGCATTAACTCTTTCTCTCCGCGTTCAACCCGGTAGGCTGAAGGCCCCCTGCTTGCTTGTCTCCCGTGGTGTTAAGCATTGTTGTAATTTTTTTAGGTCTATACAGCTTGTGGTTTAGAAGAAAAACTTAGGACGAAGGAAGTACGTTCGAACGAAAGTCTTGCCAATATTCTACACTACCTGTCCTTTTCAATTATAAGCATGGCAAGGCAGCTGTAATGAGCTCTTGCACCTTCTTAATGAAATAGCTGAGAATTTCTATGAAAAAGAACATTGTGTGTTGATGTCTTCAGACTCAACTTCCTGGAGGTCTACCATGTTCTTGGATGATATAACCTGTGTAAACATATGTGTAAAAACTTTTTCAAAACTCCACTTAAGCCAGAGCTGAGATTGAAATGATTTCTCGAGGGAAAAAACTTAATATTTTGATATGGCATAATAACTTGCATGTTTCAGGTTACTAAGAATTTCCAATAGAAAATGATGCCTTGTACTCCTAATAATCTGCTTTAAAGTTACAATATCAAAATTTTTTAGCCATGTTTTCTGCTTCTGGGTCATTCCTCACCCTAATAAGCTCTCTAGACACAAATACATAAAGCTAACTAAAAAAAGAAAGGTATGTGTCTTTACCTGCTTCTAATCCTTCATATATCTGACCAGTGCAAAAGATGAAAGATGACACCAGACTGTGAAACATCTCTGTTCAGTCCTTTCTGTGTTTGGTACGTTGTGTTCCTGTGGTGCCACAATGTGCCCGGGATGTGAAATCATAGGGGTTGAGATTGTTTACACCGCTGCCTGAAAATTAGGACAATCTATTTTGGCAAAACTTAATGAGAATTTGGTTCGTTGATTTTATGCAGCTATTACTATATCATGTCAAGAGATAGTCATATTCTAGTTAAAAAAAAAAAACGAGCCATCCCAAGTAATAGATAAAGCAATAAACCAACCAAATAAACAACATTAAAAAAAAAACCAAACAAACAAACAAAAAAAGAATAACATGCAGGGAAAGTAGTGTGTTAAAAAGGCCATTATTAAAATAGACTGTTTGTTGAGGTTTTATGCCATAACAACAGAGGTTATATCCTGGTGAGAGATAGTGAAAAAATAGACTTCCAGTTGATTCTGTTTGCTTAGGTTTTACATTGCAAGCAACTAATGTTCTATCATGGTAAGAGAAGGTTACTCTACATTGAAAGCCTCTAAAGCAAGCCCCCTAGGTGATAAATACCAAATTAACACTACTACTAACAGCATAAACCAACATAAGGACAAAGGAAAAAAAAAAAGAGGGTAGGTAATATACCAAATCAAAGTACATACTCATAAGAAGATTTAACACTATCCTGAAGCAGTTTAAAAAAGTGAGGTGCAAGACCAAATACACCACACTTGAACTCTGATGTTATCTGGCTATCAGGAAGCATGAGGAAGAAAAGATCTGCTGCAGTTTTTGCAGATCTGAAGCTATTGTGAAATTTAACCATCTTTAAAGTCCATAGGCTCTCTGTTTTCAGCTCAGCGTTGTGGAATACCATATAAAGTTCTTTAAAAATAGCACATGCTCTGTCTGAATAAAAGTAAAGTTTCTAAAAATCAAAAAATAATTATGAGTAAAGAAGGATCATAGTTTGGAGAGCTGTGTGAAGCCAACTATTTAGTTTTGATGCTGATAACAGTCTGTGATTGTGTTGATAAAATAGGTATCAAAATACATTATTGTCTGTAGTGTACGTCCACAGAGTTATATGATCTCTATATGAAGTCTGTGTGTAAGTCTGTAACGAGAATCATGGAGAAAAGACAAATCTGTGCAACTGCCTGAAAGATTTATGAAAAGACAAGTAACAAGAGGGGACTGATTTCTATTTTCTCTGTCTCACCTAATGGTTTTGATGTGTTTTTGGGTCGTTCTTGCCACTGAATGAACTACTACTACTAGTATACTAATAATTTCTATAGCACCTTTCTCCACCATTAAGGTGACCTCAACCGAGGAACATCGGCGTCGACAAATAAAATGTTATGAATGAAACTGTATAGGTAATAATAGGGTGTGCTGTCCGCTGGCTGGCGGCGCAATAATGGGTAATTAACCCTGTACCTGACCCGGCCAGTGTCGGCCGCGCTGACGTAAAAGCCTTGCTAACCGGAATGTTCGGGGCAATCGAGCGTACGTGACTATAGTTGACTGTAAAACTTATACCTCCGTATATGTACCACGAAAACGGAATTACAAAGAACACTTTCACGAGCCCACCCGCCTCCCCAGCAAATAAAGGTGAAAAAAAGTGGAGACTGTTGATGATCTTCGGTTGTAGCAGAGACGCACAATGGAGACGTTTGACGTTCAGCTAATTGAAAGTGAAGACAGTTGATATAAATTAGACAGCGGTGAGAAAGAAAGAAGTCCGGAGAAAGTATACACTATATTAATTAAGAAGCTGCACGATAACGTCAACACAATCCGTCCATCGGATAATGGAAACATAATGTTATTGTATCGCTGTTCACATTATAGTCTTTTCGCGGCTCGACGCAGACGTTCAACTGCTCGATTTTTCTGGAAAATGAAGTCGTCCACAATGACTATGACGTAGGACTCCTCGCTACAATATGGCAGACTTATAGATTTTATTTTATAAGATTCTGTATACATTGTATATAAATCCTGTGAGAGGAAAAATCAGAGTTAGTGCAGAGAGAGAAAGATTAACAATCGTTAGGTGTATGTGTGGCCCTTTGTGTAATTGCTACTTGCATGGAAGGGACAAGAGTCACAATTTTAGACTTACTCGACAAGAAGCCATGTTTGACTAAGGTCGACCGTTACAGACGGAGTTAATAGCGGTTAATTTAAAGGACGCCAAAATAAACACAGTTGAAAGAAATTCTTATATATGTTCCAATTAAAAGTAATACGTTTGTTGGATGTAATACAGACACCAACAAAAACTGCAAGGCAGCATAATCGGTCATAGATTTTCTGTAAGCTCTACCTTTCACCACCAATGTAAATATAGTTAACTAAATGAATCGCTGTTAAAGAGAGGTAATTGTCAACTTACTTTTCATGGTACTTGTGGAAATGGTCGGTGCTGTAGAATTTTCAACTATAGTTGAGAGGCGGACGATTTGCGATTACAAATTAAAGTAATCAGTAACATAGACAGGTTTCTCTTTTAGAACTATTTAAAAAAAATTTTGCGTTTTCCATGTCGAGCTATTAGCATATGATTCCGCAAGAGAGTTTCCCTCGTTCAGGAAAGATTCAATGATGTTTCGAATCCTGCACAACTTACACAATGTTTGTTTTTCGAATCTTTCAACAGTCAATATTTGTGATTTTTTTCTCCATGAGTCAATAATCCAGAAATGAACTGTGGTGGCATTTTGGATTCAAAATGGCAGACAAACGTCCGGAAAACTACCGCCAAACTTTGTGGTCACGTGACTAGATTGGTAACGAGGCAGCGAATCGTCTGAACTTCGCACCTAAGTAGATCCAGACTTTGAAACGACTTGCAGCTATATATGTCTCTTACCCTCAATTTTCTGTAGCAGACACAGTTTGAACCAAATCACACCGCCAGATTCTTGTCGCAAAAACAAAATGAAACGTCAGCCTTAATCCAACTTCAGAGGCCGGTGGTTTCGCATCTAGCATTTGCTAGATCAGCCTTGGACTGAGAACTGCAAGTGCAAATCGCTACATCCTCATCCAAATCGCATCTTTACTTCAACAGTTCTAACTTTCTACAGTGAGCATTGTGTGTGTTATGCAGATGTGAGTATTTTTGTTGTAGAAAAAAATTTTTTTAGTCCACCCAACCATTAATTAACATCCGATGAGTCATGTATTGTCAAAATAACTCACATGTGATGCTGGCGATCACTGTGGCGAAGAAGTCGTTTGTGTTGTTATTCGGGTCCTACGGGGAGAAGATTTCGATGCAGTCTATTTCATGCCAAACAAACTGCATTTCTCCGGATAACGATTTCATAGGTTGTGCACTTTTAACTTCACATCATATTAGGAACAGACCACCATCTTTCACTCGCTGATTTGGTTTCAACAGCAACAAACACTTATTTCTGCTTTACATTTCATTTATTGACACACTCATCTTTAAGACGTACAATGAATCAGTTAAGCTTACAGGGCTAGCTTTCTTTTTTTCCTGTTCAAATATAAAACAGTTAACTATCCTCACCATCATCTTTAGCGTTCTTCTCCTTCACAAATGTTACAGACAGCTTCATCAGCATCAAGTCAAGGTTATCCATACACTCAGCTTTCTTCGTAACAAGGAAGAGAGCTGATTACATTTAGTTAAACGGGCCACAGAGGTTGCATATTTACAAAATACACAAGTTAACGAAGTAAATACACAAGTTAACGCTTGTTTATAAACAGACGTAAACAAAATTGCTTGATTTAGACGAAAATGTAAGGAAAAAGGAAAAGGCCGAACATGTCTGTGAGCCATGAAACATCCGCTGGAAATTAGAGGCTGTCGGGTTCGCCTTGAAAACTAGTGACATGGTGACAGGAAGTCTACTAGTAGACCTCGCTGTTCAGGTTCTGACACGCCACGTACTGGGCAGTAGCCTGCCCGAAGTAGAAGTTTACTGGACTTGAGTTGATGACCCGTGCCGTGAACCCTTTATCCGTGACGTCAGAGACGACCACCTGGACGTTCTGCACTTCGTTCTTGAACGATGAGTCGTCTCCCTTAGGGTATTCACCATAGTTGGACTGTGGTGGGTAGTTATTACCAGGTGGATAACTATCGCGAGGTGCAAACCGGACGTTAAGGAGCGAAGCGTATCCTGAGAGGACGATGTCAACACTTGGAGCCTGGTTGAACTTTGTCACAAACTGCACTGACGCGGTGTCGGCACTATCCACCAATCCAACGAAGCCGTACTCACCTGCAAAAAAAAAAAGATGATCGCACACACCTATCATTCGCTTCGTTTGCATTCGATTCATTAAAAGATATGAATAATTACATGAATCAAGTATGCAGTCAGGAAGGCACAGCTCACTCACTGGCTGCAATCTTAACAACTTAAATCTTTCATGGACCTTAGAGGTGTCACGACTCTACCCCTAACATGTCTTTGAACACTCAATGTTTGCAGACATCTTGAAATTAAACATAAACTGTGTATGAACTTCAAGTTTGGAAAATGGTCGAATACACTTAGCTACACTTAGTGACTTGAAAAAATACTTTCTGAATGGATACGTTTGTGAAAGACAGATGTGTAAAAGGGTATTGTAAAAGACAGACTGTAGAAATGGCCATCAAGAAACTCACACTTGCGGCCGTCCACGAATGCGGTGACGGTCTTGAGGTTCTGTCGCTCCTTTGCCAACAGAGAGGTCAGCTGGCCGATCTGTGTGTCCAGTTCTTTCAGGAAGTAAGCCTCCAAGTTCCGCAGGTCGCCTTGGAACTGAGCGATGCGGCGGGCGTCGTCCGTGTTGTTCTTTGAGATCTGCGCCACCAGGGCGCGCTGCTGCCTAATGACATCACTGGTGGCGTTGGCGGAAGAAAGAGCTGTTGTTACTGTGACGTCAGCACGGGCTGCGCGGTCCCGCAGTGTGTTGACCTGAAGAAAGCATCATCATCATCAGACCAAGTTAAAACACAGAACGGACAATTTGTAGTAAATGTCAGAATGGAGTGAAACCAGTCGAGACAAGGAGAGGATTCACGGTTCCATTGCCTATCTCTAAGCACCAGGCGTGCAACGGATTTCTATTCTTTCTTGACTTTATGACTAATGTATGGAGGGGAGCTGCAAGCAAAGAATTACAATAATTCAACCGAGAACGAACACACAGAAGTGGCTACAGCACGTGTAGAGAGAAAATGAATGGCGCAGATTTACAGGTGTAACTTGTCTGTCAAGCGTAAAGAAGAATCCGAGATTGCCGATTACCGACGGACGACGATGATGTTGTCTCCAACCAAAAAATAATATTATGATATTTTATTATTATTATATTTAGGTAAGCTATCCGTGACGCTTACTTATGTCAGAAAACTGTTAGAAACACGCCTTTATCAATATCTTCCTATATTAAAATGCCTTTATTAAACGTATTTTGCGATGTACACTGGAACCTTACCTCTTGGTCTAAAAGAGTAATAGAAGCGTCTGTCTGAGAGATGTCCAGTCTGACTGCTGGGA
>SRHC01003137.1:93734-154003 GCA_004794325.1 Pomacea maculata
CTCTCTGGTTGATGAGGTTGAGACGCTCTTGAGCAACTTGAATGAGAGTCTCGTAAATGCCCAAGTTGGTATACAGCTCGTCCTTCTTGGTTATCAAAACTGGGAACAGAAGCAACATTAGTAACTTTACTGTAGATGATTTACACAATAAACACAATAGCGGTTTTTATGGCAAGATGTTACAAGAGTTATATTTAACTTTAGTCCTTGCCGTTTGCAAACGTTTTCAGTAGTCCATTCAATGTTTACTCCACATGGAAACCGATCCTCGTGTAGACAAATAATCATGACGACAACAATGTAATATAGAGTTAAAATACTACAGACGATAAGAAAGAATACTGAGAAGTTACAAAAGCATTCTCACCTCCGACAGCATCTATCGCTGATTTGATATCTGCTCCGGTAGATTTCTCTCCATAGGGTTTATCTTCATACACTGGGTACTCGGGCTTCTTGTAGTCTTGGTTACCGTCATACACTGGAGGATAAGCGGGTTTACTTGGGTACTCGGGCTTCTTGTAGTCTTGGTTACCGTCATACACGGGAGGATAAGCCGGTTTACTTGGGTACTCGGGCTTTTTGTAGTCTGGAGCATATGTAGTTTTATACTCGGTTGGTTTATATACCTTACCGAGAGCTGGGTACGGCGGGGAGTACTCAGCAACTGCCGTGACCACCGTAAGCACGACGACGAGGAGGTGAAGCGCTGTCATCGCTGATGTTGGTGAGGACCTGTTTGCAGGTGAGCCACTCGTGCTTCGTGCTGAGTTACAAGGCTAAGGCTCGCAGTCAAACAGCGTGGACGTTAGCGGACAGAGGGCGCTTTTATACACTGTCACCTTTAATGGCTGTCACCTACAGTCTGGCCCAACGGCGAATTTAGTTCGTTAAGGAAAAGTAGCACGCGCCAGGTAAGTTTCCTTCGGGCATTTTTTCCGATCCTCACACTGCTTTAGAAAAATAACTTGAATGAATTGAATGAATTAAATTTTTTTAATGCTAACTTTTAATGCTCTTTAATGTTCTTTTTATTTATACATATTATATGTATATACCTATCATGTAGGTTTGGGCATCAAACATTTGAAAAGAGTAATTGATAACCAAGTTCCCATTCAGATTGAATTTGGTCTGATATTCATGTTACTGCTTAAAAGTATTATTTTTTACAGAGGAAAAGCTTGTTAAAAAATCATTCTTCGGATTGTTTACGAATTAAACTCCAAATGATGGCAGAGCACAATGAAGACTTCAAGCTAAGTAAGAAGTAATTGCAATAAGATAATGAAAAGCACATAACGAGCCCATTAAACGTGACCAGATTCAATAATAACCATGAGCGTCGAGACCAATGGAACAACGAAGCCAGCGGCACAAGACTCGGCTATTAAAATGTCAAATAAGGAAAAAGACATCTTAATCGGTATTATTTTGTTTTTCAGGCTAATGATTGATGATTTTGTAAGATATTGCCCGATCCATTCTGAGGAGCAGCTCAAGCCAATCACACCCTAGTATACTTCGCCCAGGGGCATAAACCTTCCTACATAAGCCAGATACTTTGTTCGTTGTTGCAGTTGTCGCTGACTCGTCAGACTGTTCTTCAATCCAACGTTGGTAGCAAGACCGCGCGACGACAATGTACCTGTCAGTGTGTCTGGCTGTGGCAGCTTTGTGGGGTGGGGCCTGGGCTCAGTCAGGTTATGACTACCCGGGTCCTTACGGACCTCGTCAGGAGGTAGAGTTGCCGAAAGCAAAGCGTGTTATCAATGAAGCAGAAAGTAAGTAACAAATATTTCTTTGTCCTTCTACCCTACTAACGTTAAGATGCTTTTTGACTGTAACTTTATCTTGAGTCTGAAGATGTAATTTTTATTCTCTAATTATAATCAATTTATCTAGAAATCGTACTGTCTTGCAACAGTATTCGCGAGTTTTACTTAGTGTAAATTCAGATTCCTCTTTCTTTACCAAAATCCATATGTAAGCGATCTTACTTCTTCTAACATTGCACATTTACATTTCCGAGTGATGGTAGAGTTTTAAAAGAATTTTAAATGCACGTGCGGAACAATCACTGACTTACTGTCGGTCGATATGAAGATCGGTGGCTGACAATTAGCCCTGATGACACTCATTGACTTATTGTTTACTAAAACCCGTGCAGGAGTCGCTGACATAGAAGAAGCTCTCAGTGATAAACTGGACATGTCCAAGGCAGAGGCACTAGAGCTGCTGGCTGTGCTGGACAACATCAGCAACACCACCATCTATGACATCAACCAAGTCAACCAAAGAAACCGAGAGCGACTCGCCAAACTTTCTGCGAGGGTAGGCATAGTTGTAACATGTTCAGGTGTAGCAAGGGTAGTTGTAATGAAAATGCAACTTCAAGGTATGTGATCTTTACTACCAACGAAGTAGTTCGTGTTCAGGCAGCTTTGCTTTCTATCGAATACTCTCAGGTTAAGGCAAGCCTTGAGCTGCTGACGACACTGGAAAACCGTTTGGCTGGCGCCGTGGCTCAGGAGGCGCTCATCAAGGGTCAGACCGACGCCATCGCGACATCCATCAGTGAATCTCTGGCTCTCAACCGCCGGCAGAGGGCAGATCTGGCCGCCTTCGTCGTTGCCTTGAGAGAGGTAACCTTTGACCATTTAATCAAATATGTGTTGCTGTGACCGTAGCGCTACAGAAGTGCAATTATACTGTTGTTACAGAAGGCTGATTAAGACGTCAAGGCAAAGTTTTAATGAGGGAGACACTTGTGACATTAGGTCCATGTCGGTTTGTGTAGGTCACACAGGAGCTCCAACAACGTCTGGCCGCCGACAGCAAGAGTGCAGCTTCCCGTATTGGTTCCCTTGCTGCCTCCATCCGCTCCTTAGTCAAGTTCGTAAACACCAGGAAATGTAAGTTGACAGTAATAAGTGTACCGAATAAAAACTTCAGATTACAAATACTATATACTATTTTGGTTTTAGTTTTTAATTTTATAAATTTAATCTTTTTTATGTCTCGACCACAAAACTCGTTTTAGTTGTCCTTGCATCCGTAACACACAGAGAGAGGGAGATTGTGTGTGTTTTACTGCGCAGTATGTATAACCACCACGTAGACGTAATGTGTAACAGCTGTGAGACTTGAGACAATACCGTTAGCTGCTGGTGTGAAGTGGCCAGACTACCACTAACTTTCCTACCAAACGATGTTTGTACCTCGTGTTTCAGGCTTTACCAAGGCCATTACTGTAGAGCTGAAGGGCGAGGACAGCGTGGACGCCGAGATTCCAATTCCCAAAGGTGTCTTTGCTGCGGATGATGTTGCACAGGCCTTCTGTGCCCTTCAAGGTTTGCAGCAGTCTGCTGAAGTCTCGCAATCTGTTGTAAGTCACCTTGACATCATCATTATTATTATTGTGAAAATGTTTTGATAGATGACTCTGTGAATGTATGTCAGTCAGTGAGTGGGACAGTAAGTGAATGAGTCAGTCAGTCGGGCTGTAAGTCAGTCAATCGATGAATACATCAGTCAGTATACGAGTCAGTTTGTGTCATATTGTAGGTGCGTAGTAAGTCAGTGAGTCTGTTTGTCAGTCAATAAGTTAGGAAGAGGGAGTCAGACAACAAACCAGCCAGTTTACTTGAAGGAAGAATGAAGGCGACGAACGACTCTGGTATAAAAAGACGAGTACTGAATTTAAATTTTAAAGACTTCGACGGACATACCTCAAACAAAATGCATGCCAAGAAACTTTTTAGCTGAGTAAGCGAACACGTTGGTGTTATCTGACTGTTTCTAGAGAGAAGGTTAGGGTTGACCCAACAGACTGAAAAGATTAATTTTGCTTTTAGTAATATTGAGATTGACTTTAATACTAATATTAATATTAAATTGAAAATGGTATGTAACTAACACTCAGCTACATAATGTCAACTAGAACCCTCTAACATCCTGTGGAATTTTCAGGCTGCTCCTGCCTATGGACCAGGCTATGGATCAAGCTATGGATCAAGCTATCCTTATTACCCAGAGTCAGATGACCGCCGCTTCCTGGGTGTCTCTGTGGTGTGCAAGGCGTTCTCGGACAAGATCCGCGTGACTGTCGTTGACCAGAGCCAAGGAGCCGGCAACAATGTCGCTGTCGCCTACGTACAGGTGAAGGCCTGTTCCCTTCCGGCTGCTGCCTTCTCTCCCGTTCAGGTGTTTGTTCCCAAGCCCAACAAGTACTGATTTCCTAGACAACAAGGACACATCTCAGATAGTTTATGGCACGTTAATGACATTTGAGTAAATTCTTGTCAACATGTCAGGTAACGTGAGCGACACACTCATCTAACAGGCGTCAGGAGGTTGATAATGAAGTGTGAGGTTGCTGGTGAAAAATCCTACAAACACTTGACTTTGACTGCTTTGAAATCATCAATGGCTACATCACCATCGTAGCTGCAATCGATCTATTGATAATTTCAACTTCAGACTTTTTCTAACGGTTCAAACCGCAATGTTGTAAATGTTGTAATAAATGGGTCATTGTTGTGTATTTACTGTTTTACACCACCAGGCGTTAATAAAGTTGCTTGTTTCAGACATTACATTTGTTGGTTTTCTTGGAGGTGTTTTCGTTTTATTTGTTTGATACACTCTCCATGTCATCCTGCTCAATCGTTCTGGTCACTGAAGACACGGCCCTGTTCTAGTTCCTCTGATACCTTCAGTCCACAGACTGCTATATGCAGACACTGTACACCTTACGACTGACTCACGTGCTCATTATTTTCTTCTCTTTACATACATTGTAAACCTTCAGATACTGATCACGCTGGTCACATTACGACTGAATACACAAATTATTAATCAGGAAAAAACAATTAATTTGAAAGCAAGAAGTGATGCCAAGAGAAAACATAACGCGTGTACCTGAATCTACGAAACAGCCGAATCTTAATCATCCCATTACTACACATGGGACATTAATTCCCAGTCAGAAAACAGTTCAGCCATACTTTTGATCTCTAGGACATCATAATGTGTATCAATTTTGTCATTTCTGTTTGAGAATTATCTATCAACATTAGATCCTAGAAATGTTAATACACCAGTAACACACTACAATACATGGTCAAACAGAGAATTACGCAGATTCCCTCTTATTTACTGTGTTTGATATCCGAATAAAAAAAATACAGTTCATCTCACTTATGATGTGAGATTCTTGTAAACATTTGACATCTTGCGAACATTTTCTCTGAAGAGAGGCGTGTTAACCTCTCCTTAGAACTTTAAAATTGTAGCCTAGTGGAAAGGCAAGAGGAGAGGATGTCCCAAGTACATAGACAACTGTTTGAAGACACGCTGACAAACACAACAGAGTTTGGACTGGAGCATAATCATGTAATTCGGTCAGTCAATGACCACCGACTGAGACCGGTCCCAGAGGTATTTCTGCTCGGGATCGAGTTTATCAAACGCGGTGGAAAGAATAAAGAGAACACTAGACCGTTGTCAGTGGGGGGAAAAGGTCAAAGGTCTAGCGGAAGAGCAATGTTTCTCTATTGTGACAGAGACAGCAGGCAGATTGAAGTACAAGAAGACACTGGAGTGTCAGATATTTGATATTTGCTGAGCTGTTCAATGGTTTATACCCGCTCGAGATGCTATAACAAGAAGGCCAGGCTAAAATCAAGACAGCAGTCATTTAGGCTGATTAGCAAAAAGGGTTGTCTTCTTTAGATCATATGATGACAGATACAGTTCCAGTGAAAAGCGAAGGGGATGTTCATGATGGCATTATAATGACTGGCAAAAGCTTGTGGAGAACAAGAACAGCACAAAAGAACGTTGGACGGTGAATGTAACTGTCACGGACGCCGGCTCTCTCTCTCTCGAGCAGCACACACACGACGTCCGTACGCGTTCTCTCACACACAAAACAACGATTGCCTGAGGCTGTCCACAAGTTGTTAATGAGTTGCTGAATGGCTCAGGATTTCACAAACTTCAAGACACATATGCATTAACAATAATCCGCCTCAACACAATATTCTATCGGCGAAACACAGTTATCGGTACATACAATGTTTACAATCCGGGGCCTTCCCCGATCAATCACACTTAACTCTTAATCTTAATTCTTGATCCTAACCTCCACTCTCAATCTTAATTATCATCATGTAGTTAATAATAACACCAGCAGTCATTTTGTACTTTACTCACAGTTCTGTTCGTCCACACATAATTCCAATTTTATCATCTCATTTATATTTTGTTGACGGCGCGAGGCCCACTGTACACACGGTGCACACGGTACACTACACTGCTGGGCGCTTCACCGAAGGCGACAAGATTAGATCTAGACGAATCCTCGATCAAAAGTGCGCTACCTACCACAATCGCCCATACACAGAGGAGAAAAGAAACCTTGTCTAGGCAAGGATTTACTTCTAGCATCTACATTATAGCATTAATATTCACAGAACATCCTTCCACTCTCATGTCCGCCAGTGCCGTCTGCTTCTCTCTATTTTTCGATAGAGTGATCTCCCTTTCCTCTCTGACACTCGCTCGTCAATGCATGTTATTTACCATTTTTAATTTACAAACAGCGAAGGGATTAAACTAACTTTAAAACATGGAGGCACTGACCGATCTGTGACAGTAGCTCACTTATCTGATGGCGGCGTTATCGATGGGTTATTGCCTGCAGCCTTTAGTGACTGAGTGAAAGCATGTCAAGTGTGGAAGTCCCTGAGACTATATATAGACTATATATATATTATAATGTGTAGAAAGCGGCATGGAAGAGGAAGAGCTGCATGAGCACTAGAATGTTGAAGACTAAACACATCGCTTTCGTTACCGCCATGTGCCTCCGATGTGTTTGAGACTGGGGAACACTCGGGCTCGATAACGTACAGTTTTGTTGTTTTTTTTTTTTGTTGTTGTTTTTTTTGTTTTTGTTTTTGTTCTGAAAAACTGCTACTATAGCACGATAAATGCAGTCTTTCAGCATCCGAATACTCCAAACTGTAGCTCATTCTCTGTGTGTGTTTTTGGTGTTGACTGCTGGCAGCCTTATGAACGGTGTACCAACGTGACGTAGTATACAGTTAGTTGCGCTCTTTGATCACAGGCGCGAATCGCTTACTTTGGTAGCGGTTAATTAATTAACGGATAGGTCTTTGGAGGCTAAAATTTACAAGTGATGTTTAAATCGCCTAAATCTGCCGATATCTGCACTAACTGCACACCATTCGGGTCGGTCTTTAAAGAATATTATAAAATTGGGAATTGACATTTGATTACACTACAGATGCAACACACGAGTAAAATAAATTATTTAAGTGACATTTTGATGCGTCATTTCAATAGCTTATTTTTTCTAAGAAAACGAGGAGAGAGAGAGAGGTGGGAGGAATATATGTGTGTGTGATTGTGTGCGCGCGCGCAGAATATTAAGTGTGTGCTTCAAATAAACAGTGAAAGTGTCAGTGTCGCGTGAGCTGCTATATCTTTTAATGTTCCAAAATCAACTGACAACTATTCTCTAGGTCCATAAAAATTAGATCTGATAACAAATCTTCAGTGCCCTGAAGTATCCTTTAAGTGTTTAAGTATTTAAAATGCATTTCACGAAACACATAAACAGACACATTAACATTCATGTTCCTAACGGCCATACTGGAGGTCAGGATGTTCTGCCATGTAGATGAACCAAGTTCTAGTTTTTGGATTCTTTAACTTTTTTGTATATCAAACTATATTCGATTTTGCATACAAAATAACGGGAGAAGATGTTCTCCAACGGTAAACATAATGTTTGTTCTTTTAGTCGTCTACTACTACTACTACTACTACTACTATCCTTGTTGTTTTGCTCACGAGTAATTGAAAGAGCACTCGAACCTACTGGAGACATGACTGTAATTGAAGTGTCATGTATTGGCAGTCTCTTTTAAAAATCTTTATCAACAATGAATGTAAATATAAGACTTTCCAACATCACTGGCGATACGTAAATCTGATCAGAAGTAGATGAATAGGGAAGACCATTTAGTGGCTTATTTCTTGGAAATATTGTCACCCTTTGACATGTTATGTAATATTGTGTGGCAGTAATTATCTCCGGAGAACCACCCAGTCCTACTATAGGTTATTAAGCCCTAGTTTATTTCCACATTGTGGAAGCGTCATAAAGTTTGTTTATTTAGGTTTGCAATCACTCTTTTTTTCCAGTAGACGACCATACTCTGGAGATGTATCAAGCAGTCATCGTCCTGAAAGTACTAAATCGTTTTTAGACCTAAACTATGAACAATGAAACGTTGAGAACATTTACATATATCAAGCATATGAAAATAAAAGTGAACGGATGACGTGTAAATTTTCATCTCTTATATCATCCTTGTGAACCGGAAATAAAAAATTAAAGTCCTTAATGTTGTAAGCGGTAGAGTGCATGTGAACAAAATAACAAACAAACATGCAGAGAGCCTATTGTTGATATCATAAATGTCGGAGTTATCCTTCCTGAAAGAGGAACGAAAGAGCGAAAGAATGAGTACACGTGGGTAAACAAACGACTTAAATTGAAATGACCGACAGTTGACAAGTATACAGTTTTAGGAAATGTGTGAAGAAAATGTTACAGAAAACTCAATCCCTGAAACATTGTGAGAAGGGTGTGTGGGCTGTCCACCTGCACCAAACTCACTGGGACAGCTCAGAGTTCTCTTCCGACTCTGTAGAACAGGCAGATACTTCTGAGAGTGTCTGAAATTTTTTGTAATGATCGGCATGTGCTATCAGTACAATTTTTCCAACTTCCATCGGGCCGCCGATTCTGTTTACCTGCAGGTAGGACCAATAGATTGAGCTGTCATTCGTTGCGACTTCCCAATGTTACTGTGTGCGAATGAATGATGCTGTCTGAATCAGGAATGTATACGTCTGCTTGGTGGATATGAATATACATTGGTCTAGTTTTGTGCTTTTAAATCGAACTGCCCCTATTTTTCATCTGAGATAAATAAAGTGTTGTTGTTGTTGTTGTTGTTGTTGTTGTTGTTGTTGTTGTTATATTAATTGACAAATCACTTGTGACAGCCAAATGGACTGCTGAATGACTGAAACATTATGTTCCGAAGTCATGTGCTTTTTTTCAACATAACAGATACGAAATTATAAAAATCGAATCCACTAAATGATACTGTTAAGTATGAGCACACCATCCAAACTATAAGAGAGTAAAACATGTAGTAGGTAATACTAAAATCTGTTACTGACAAGTCAAAGACCTAAAAGAAGCTGACATCATCAAGCCTTCAGGTTCCCCCGAGGACTGAATACAAAATTTAGGGGAAAAAGAAATTCGTATGCGAACAATGAAATCGTTTCATCCCCCGGCCCACCCAGCTCGCCCTATCCATACAAAGTTGAGTTTTATGGCTCCATGTTGGGTATATATTCACGACTGCGTCTTCTTCTCAGTCGTGTCAACAGCTCCGGTTCAAACCCTGTTCCTTGGGGACGACTGTCGCTGGATCTGACCCTGCAGAGAGAGTTGCTTGTCACAATGGCCTTCTCCTCCTTCTCGGCTGTCGTCTTCAGCCTCGTCTTGGCGACTTTGATCTCCGCTGAAGTGTATCCAAAGCCCTATACACAGCCACCTTACCCGTCTGGTCCCGCTGCAGCGCCGTACCCGAAGGGCCAGTCATACCCAGGCGGCTATGAGTATCAAAATGGAGGGTATGGTGATTTTATTTGCACTTTTATCAATTTAATAACGCGAAACGTGAAATCAATTTTACAGATGACCGTCCGGTACAAATTGTTATTTTATCACTGTATATTAATGCATTACAGGGACTAAGGATGAAGTTGCAGGAAGTTTCAAAGTAGACACTGCTTTCTTCCAGATAGTAATTATTGTGAAGGATTTTGTCGGACTAACGCTTTGTGCTTGTGAAGGAAAAATGTCTTTGCAAAACTGAATGAACCTATTTTGAAACCCGATATTGTCAACGCAAATATTTCCGATATTCAATATTTATCATGTAAGCATTATCGTTAAATCCTTTGCCGTTACTTAAATGTCGCTGGAGATGAACATTATTTCCCGATGGCAACATGTGTTTGTGTAAACTCATGTGTACATTCTAGGTCTTTGTGTGTGTGTGTGTGTGCGATGCGTACATATCCGCGACTACATATATCTGTGTGTTTACCCTTTAAGATGCTCATGCCTTTGGCTTATGATTGTGGGTGAGCAGGTACGGATCTTCGTACAACTACAAGTCGTCCTCGAGCCGTGTGGCTGTTGAGTCGGAAGCAGACGTATTGGACAGACTGTTTAATATCATCGACGGTGAGTACATCACTTTTAAGAACTACTATTGACAGCGATCTTCTCATGCCTTTATTTTATGTGTCGTTAGTGGGATTAGTCATATATATTATTGATAAGAATCAAGATGACTATGAGCAATGTTCAATCATATCATTGCATTAAATGCTCACACTGGGATCGAGTTGGTGTCATCGGAGGACGAGGCTTTGTTGAAGCAAACGAAAGAGTCCCGTGTCATTACTCTTATTAAACACAACATCCCCTCCCAGAGAAAAAAAAAAAAAAAAAAAAATTTTACAGGAACAGAAAATTGACGAGATTCAAACTGAACCTATTCTTTACGAGATTCTATGCAGTTTTATTTTGCCTTTACAATCCTTTTCAATCTTAACACCTTAGCAGCTTTCATCTGTTTTTGATATGAGGTGGTGTTTGCAGGCTGACCTAGTTTATGGGAAGGTGTTTTCGAAATCCGGATTCACTACACGTGTCTAAACTAAAGACGTTTTAGACTTAAAGCCTTTTTTAAATCGCTCTCGCCTCTGGTAATATGCCCCGAACATGCTATGCGAATCAAACTTAAAAGCAAATTTAAAAATCTTAGTAAAGTTGCTTCTTCAGTTTCAAAGTCAGCAAGCATGTTGCTTGTTTTCTTGCAGACGTTATTATCACTAAAAGATTTTTCTTAATTTGCTTCTTCAACGCGATGTCAAGGTGTGCAAAAGTGTTAGTTGCTTTATTGCAGCAATAATTGCATTCGAAGACTTCGCCGCCGAAAGCTTGGCGAACACAGACTCTCAGCAAAGTGTCCTGAAGAAGCAGGTGACCCAGCTGACTATCCTGGACCTGCCGGCCTTGGAGGAGCAGAACGTTGTCCTGGGCAAGAGGCTGGACAACCTGGAGAAGGCGGTAAGAGTTTGTAGGTCAGAGTGTGCGGTGAATGATGCCGTCATGATGACTGAGTAACTCTGTTTTGCCGGTTGTAATGATAGTTTTCGCTTATGTTTATGCTTAATCTTTTAAACCTTAAGCTATATTTCTTCACAATGACAACACAGTCAATGAGCTTCCTTACATGTACCCCCACACCCGCACACACACACATACGCGCGCGTACACACACACAAACACACACATGCACACACACACACACACACACACACTAATCATATGCGTTACGCTCAGGTGGAGGACCTCGAGGATCTCATTGACGACCTAAGTGCAAATGTGGATGATCTGGAGTCCCTGAACGCTGAGAACGCCAAGGACATCAAGGACCTGGAGATCGCTCTGGCCAACGAGCAGTACATCGACTCCACTCAAGTGCGCGACATCGCCTCGCTCCTGGCGGCCGTTCAGAACCTCAAGACCAAACTGATCAGTGTACGTGTAATGTTAAATGTAACGATGACTTAGCCAACGCTGTCTACATGCGTGTTTGCGAGAGAGAAGTGAAGGGAGAAAAAAAGAAGAAAGAGAATTCACGCGTGTGAATCTTTTCTAGACTTTTTTGTTTTCCTCTACCTCCTGTTCCTCATCCCTATTTGTAATGAACATCAGTTAAATGCCTTTTAAAAACAGTTTAGAGTAAATTTTCGAAGCAACATTACGGGATAACCAGTTGTCCTTCATATTTTTTATCAACGCAGTGAATAAAAATGAAAATTTTTCACGCCACAGATTGAAAAAAGCAAGTTTGCGGCCCTCAACAACGAAATCCAAAAAGTGGTCGGGCAGTTTGTCTCTACAAGTGACCTGGAAACTTCCAGAATATGTGAGTACACGATGTTAACCATACAACAAGAAAAGAAGGTGTCGATAAAATGAAATATAATATACCAAGTAGGCATTATTGTTTACTTAAAGAGATGTTGAGCTCCCTTAATAATAAACAAGCTGAGCAAATCACACGTTGATATTTACGGATTTTGTCCCCTGTTGTGTCTTTCAGGCGAGACTGGTGTCACCACACTGACTGCAGATGACCGTCGTAACACTGTCGTGTTTAACACAGACTTCGGCGGGCAGGTTCCTCAGCTTGAATACGGCATTTCCGGTATTAAGAGCAGATTCGTAGGCGAGGAACCTTCCAAATATCCCAAGTATCCCCCGTATGGCAAGTCATATGATCCCAAGTATCCCCAGTACGACAAACCATATGATACCAAGTATCCCCAGTACGACAAACCATATGATCCCAAGTTTCCCCAGTACGACAAACCATATGATCCCAAGTATCCCCAGTACGGCAAGCCATATGATTCCAAATATCCCCCCTACGGCTCCTACAGCGATCGCAATCCAGGAGTTCTGGGAGACTTTGTTGTCGCCTTGGCAACACCAGAGTCCATAACCTTTGAACTGGTGGATGCGGCGTTCAATGTCGCTGAGAGTGTGTCGGTGGACGTGGCTTGGCAGGTGTGCTCCGTTGGGCCCGGCACCCGCCTCGCTAAACACTGAGCTGTCATCACCTCCAATTACCTTTAGTAACCCAGAATGACACTGATGCCGATGTATCCGCAGATTCTATGATGCTACAAGCTGGGACGTTTTGCGCTTACGCTTAGGTTTTGAGAGGAATAATGTTGATAGACTGAAAAGAAAAAATGATGTACTATCAATGAGGGCATATTAGTCGAAATAGAGAATCGTTGAGCTGCGAAGACGAAAACTGAGAACAGCTTGGTGTATGATCAAAAGTAACAACCTGTACAAGAACACTAAAGAGAAGATAAACATGGATGTTAAGAATAGAACGAATGTCACATGAGCAAATCGAAATTTCTCCGGCATTGTGAGGTAGGTGTCAAGTAAGAGATTTGCTATACAACATCCAGGCACCTCAGCAGCGCAAACGTACAGTTGTAGCCTAGTAGACACTTGCGATTTTTTTTTTTCATTTCACTGTTTTAGTGGTGAAATAAATATGAAACAATTGCCGTGAACTATTGTCTTTGATGCTGCCTGGTTGTGTGTAGATATTCGGTATATGTGCAGGTGTGCTTTAGTCTTTGAAGGTTGTAAAACATATACAAGTTATTCTGTCTCACACTCGGACACACGGATACACACACAGGGTGAATCACAACACACTTACTCTCTCACACACAGAAACAAGCTCTCTCACTCTGTCTCATGCACACTTTCTCTCTCTCTCACACACACACACAAACACTTTCACTCTCTCTCTCTCCCTCTCTCTCTCACACACACAAACACTTTCACTCTCACTCTCCCTCTCTCTCTCACACACACACAAACACTTTCACTCTCTCTCTCCCTCTCTCTCACACACACACAAACACTTTCACTCTCTCACATACACAAACACTTTCACTCTCTCTCTCTCTCACACACACACACACACAAACACTTTCACTCTCTCTCCCCCTCTCTCTCTCTCTCTCTCACACACACACACACAAACACTTTCACTCTCTCTCTCACACACACACACACTTTCACTGTCTCTCCCCCTCTCTCTCTCACACACACACACACACAAACACTTTCACTCTCTCTCCCCCTCTCTCTCTCTCACACACACACACACAAACACACTTTCACTCTCTCCCCCTCTCTCTCTCACACACACACAAACACATTTGAAAAGAAGTTGCTGTTGCGGAAAAAGTAATGGTTGAGTGATGGACGTATTAAAATTGAGCGACGAAACATAAGTCCCATGCGCCTATGTCGTCGTCAATGAAACATTTCGGATCCTAAATGTACATGGTGTACCTCCCCAAAGTCTGAGTATCTGCAGTGAAAGATATTTCAAACAAAGCTCTTAATTTACACTTTATACTTGTAAACACGCTGGCAAATCGGTGACACACGCAGGAAACACAATCATCAGCAACACACGCTGACACTACTCTAGCAGCGACACCTGGTACTGACAGCGACACACACTTCCCGACTCTAACCACAGTGACACTCGCTGACTACAGGCAACACGCACCTGACACAGCAGTTAACCTATCGGCGACACACGCCTGACACAACAAACTAGCGACGACACACGCCTGACACAACAAACTAGCGACGACACACGCCCACAATAGCTTCCGTAGCTCTCTACTGTTTACTCTGACTCCACATTTTAACACTCACTCTCACCGCTTATATATAAACGTACAAAGGGTTCTGGAAACATCCATCATCAACTCGTTACACATGCACTCGCTTGCACCGAACATTCAGACACCAAGGCTTGCGTCAGTCACGCACCTGTTATAAAGGTGTGGGCGGCTTTAGTCACAGCTGACAGCTGTCACCAGCAGGTCAGGCAGGTCACATACCGCATCAAATCGCTGATGGCAAATTTCTAATAACTAATCGAAGAAAGAAATCTACTTTAAAAGAATTAGGTCCGCGAGGTCTCTCAATTTTTTTTTTTTTTTTTTTTTGCATCAGTCATAAGGATTTATGAGGAGAGACATGGACTGCTGTCATCTACCTTTTATCATGTACTTACTACTACTTTTACCAAAATAACACCAAGGGACTGAAAACGTTTTACCTCTTCAACTGTTTGATTTCTATCTCGACCAGTCTCCCCCTGCGCTTGACAGTTCTTTCCCAATCTGACTATGAAGATCTCAAATTGATAGCGTCACGCCATGATATACCAGCAACATTTTTTTTAAATTTAAATTTATTTCAGATTTACTGATGTATTTTGAAGATATTTCATTTGAGATAACATAATTTATAAAAGATAGCATCACACAGACGTTACATACACGTCTTTATTACGAGCTTTTGACAAGATTCTTTAACAATGTCTCCAGCGCTGACCTGGTAAGACTGATTGCGTAGAAATTCTTGGAATGATAAAAAATATTTTAGGCTAGCCAAAACGTTTTAGTTAAGAAATATATAAGCAAGTGTGTACCAAATAAAATGCAAAGTAGAAGCCTATGAACGGCACTAGAGCGTGGATGACGGCTTTACCAAGTCTACAAAGTAAGATCACTGATCACTTCCACACAATCAAGCAAAAGAGCGCCGTCACACAAATATGAAAGTCCACACTCGCCCCCCTCATAGTGGGCTTTCACTGTAGTAACTTCTTTTTCACTTTATAAACAGTTTATTTACCTCATTCATGGGGATACAGACCATTAGACAACTGACGTCATTCATGGTCATTCAGCCCATTAAAATAACGTCATTCATTCGTATACATTCATTCAATATAGTTGTTGCTATATTTATACAATAATTATATCCTGAGAAACAGTGCACTCTCAAGTAAGTGATTCTAGTTTGGTTAGAGTGATGTCCCCTCGACCAACTGGTTGGAGGAGGCAGAGCTCTGTTGTATTTTTGTCTTATCTGGCGTCTTCCTGGTGTTGGACTTGTCATTGTGCATGTTTCATGGACTGTGCTGGCTCTTCGTTTCGGTGGCTACAAATCCTTGTCGACCTGCAGACTTGACGATGGTCCCAGTTCCCTGAGCTTCATGTCCGCTTGATCAGTGAACTTTTGCGTGTGCTGGGGTCATTCGTCGTTCCAGTGGGACTGGTGCCGTCTACTGCACGTGCTACTTGGAACTGTATTTCCAATGAAGTGTACTCCGGCTTGTCTGACATGTTTGATATTTGGCCTGCGGATTGTGTTCGTGTTATGTATAGACGCTGACCTTTGGCCTGAGTACCGTCATTTTGTTCTGACGTCACATTATTTTCACGTCACACCATCTGTCATGTGTGACGCGTCTTGAACTTGTCCACAGAGGAGGATAAGGCGATATACAAGCCAACTGTCATCATCATCATCATCATCATCATCGTCATCATCATCATCATCATCGTCATCGAAATCTCCCTTCTCCACAGTCATGCAAGACATCAGGCGGAGGGAGATCAAGGCGGCACAGGAGGTACTGAGGGCGGCTACCAAACCCTAGTATAGACTTCACCCACCAGTGATTTTAATTTCTTGCGGATACCGTTGCGGTCGAGGACCAACCGTGATTGACAACGAGCTGCAGAGGATGGCAGGTCCTCAGCTCATGTCTCACAATTCTTTCTTCAGGTGTGACACTCTTAATTTGACATTGACATTGTTTATTGTCTTAGTTGGGGGGAAGGAGAGGAGGGTTTGCAAAATTATTAGTGATATAGAGATTGTATGCTCACATGGTGACACTGATAAATGTTGCTAATATCAATTTGAAAAATCTTATCGTTTGCTCGATGGTAGTAAGATATAGTTAAGTGAGTGCGTATTCCACTATTAAAAAACACGTCTAGACATATGGGTAGTGTCTGTTAAAATACCCGTATCTGTACACGTCTGTCGCGTACCACCCCCCAGCGTCCACGGAGCACACTCGAGGCCACTCACACAGCAGGCCACACACGCTCAGTCACTCAGCCGGAGGCAGGATGCTACTTACTTCTCGAACCCGTGCCCAAGCGAAGACCATGACAAAGACGAAAAGAACGACACAAATACGAAGTTTAATCAACAAAAGAAAAAAATATATATATACCCAAACACCCAAATACCTAATACAACCAAGAAAAAGAAAATACCGATGCGAGTACTCACCCGCAAAGTGCACTCCCTGACCTGCTTTAGACGCCATCTATCTCAATACGTTCAAGATATATAGATAAGCCCTCTAGATTCCTACCAACTCCAGGTGACCTTGTGAATATATGCTAATCTCTTCCTGAACCATCACCTTGTACATATCCACCCTTCTCTGTGCTTATTATCTTTTTATATTTAATGCTTAATTAATTCATTTATATAGTTAATTTCCTTCCCTGAAAAGGGCGAGGGCTAAGTGGAAAAAAGCGCTCAGTTGCTTATTTTACCCCTCGTAAATAAATAATTGTCAAAATAAAAACACCTTAAATAAAACACCGCAGCCCAGTACAGTCAGTTAAACGTAGTTTCCCCTGAGTCTTTAATTCTTAACACAGAACAGGGGCTTGAGGCGCTTAGTACACAGTCTCAGGAGCTGTTCACAGTACAGTTCCCTTTCTGAATGCAGGTGTAGAACCCGTAGACGTAGACGTCACAAATGAAGAAGTGCAGAATGGTTGATTATATCTCAGACGAATGCTCGTCGAACAAAAGGCGTGGAGCCAGGACACAAGGCACACACGCATAGCACGTATACACAGGAAGTACACAGTAAATACACACCAAGGGCGTGCACCCCGGACATACACAAAAAGCCTGAAATAAATAAAAAAACAACGGTCACTAAAAGGCGACAGGAGAAAATAACAAAACATCCCCCTCCACGACCCCCTTAAACCAAGACATGAAATAGCCCTAACTTACACACATACAAAAATAAACTCATAAGGAGTAAACACACACTCGCGTATCCTAATGCTCAAGCGTGTGCAGCCTCTCATCCAAAAACAAACATAACAATGGGGAAAATCTGCACTCACCCACCCGGCTTATGCTAACGACCGACGGTCACCCCGAGAAGAAACGGAAGCACACTCCCGTAGACACTGGATGTCACAGCCCAATGCTGTCATTCCGACACCCTCCGCACTTTCCACAAGTCCCGGTGGTCACTGCTGGCATCAACTCGCTAGTACAACCAGCCTCTCAGTGTCCACAAGCTTGGGTCAGTCGTGGCAGAGCATACAACCGGCACCTTGCCTCACAGCACAGACTCCAGTCGTCTTCTCAAAAAAAAAAACACACTCTCCGCTCTACTCAGCGCCTTGGTAAAAAATCTCCCACCAGCAGCAACCAGCCCTCAAGCAAACCTCACGTGACGTCGCAAGCCTGTGACGTCAGGTGCTGCTACAGACAACGGGCGAAGGCCTTGACCTTTTCCCGCGAACCGGACAAAAATAGCCTGAAAACAAACGTTAACTGTCGTCTGCTGTCAGCTACCTCTCCAATACAGGAGCGTCCCCACGCGCTGAGAGAGATGCAAACCTCGACGAAATCATGACACGCGACACTAGACATGAAAGTAGTGTCTGTTAAAATACCCGTATCTGTACACCATATACACAGAGGCACGTCCTGATTTATTATCATCATCTTGATATACCCAGTAGATAGATTACTTACAGTCTGCTAAATGATATATATTAAAGCTGGCAACAACAATGATAAGTTGATATGTATGTGTAGTCTAATTATTTAAAGGTCTTGATCCAGGCATTGCACAAGTAGTATAAACATTTTTACCTCTTATTTCAGACCTCTTCATCCACCCTTTACTAGTCAAACCTCTACACTCACCCTCACCTGCTCTAATAAGAGGATTTTAGTGCAAGGATGAATCGCATGTGGCATTTGTTGAACACGACATGTCGGGGTATAGCATTGCATTCTTCTAATATGTTTGTATTGGTCTAGTAAAGTGATTTTTGTGCGTGCGTGTCTCTCTCTCTCTCTGTGAGTGAATTTGGGTTGTAGTAATTATTGTAGTAATTATTTGCTGCATCCGTAATGTGTGCAAACACGGTTTAAAAAAAATAATATGCAGATGTCACTACTTTTGTTGTTGTGGTAATACATACTTTTAGTCCACGTAACCATTGTTGTGTGCTCACACAACCACTCATTAACATCCGATGAGTCATGTATTGTCAAGATAATTCACTTGTGATCACTGTGGTAAGTAAATCGTTTGTATTATTATTCAGGTCCTACGGGGAGAAGATTTCGATGCCAGTGTATGTTAATGCAAACGAATTGTGCATTTTTCCGGATAACGATTTCATTTGTTGTGCACTTTTAACCTCACATCATATTAGGAACAGACCACCATCTTTCACGCAGTGATTTGGTTTCAACAACAACAACAAACACTTATTTCTGCTTTATATTTTATTTATCGACACACTCATCCTTAAGACGTACAATGAATCAGTTAAGCTTACAGGGCTAGCTTTCTTTTTTTCCTGTTCAAATATAAAACAGTTAACTATCCTCACCATCATCTTTAGCGTTCTTCTCCTTCACAAATATTACAGACATCTTCATCAGCATCAAGTCAAGGTTATCCATACACTCTGCTTTCTTCGTAAAAAGGAAGAGAGCTGATTACATTTTGTTAAACGGGCCACAGAGGTTGCATATTTACAAAATACACAAGTTAATGCTTGTGTATAAACAGACGTAAACAAAATTGCTTGATTTAGACGACAATTTAGGGGGAAAAAAAAAGAAAATGCTGAACAATATATTCAGCGTCTGTGAGCCATGAAACATCCGCTGGAAACTAGGGATGAATAGTTCTTGGCTGACAGGTTCGCCTTGAAAACTAGTGACATGGTGACAGGAAGTCTACTAGTAGACCTCGCTGTTCATGTTCTGACACGCCACGTACTGGGCAGTGACCTCCCCGAAGTAGAAGTTTGCTGGACTTGAGTTGATGACCCGTGCCGTGAACCCTTTATCCGTGACGTCAGAGACGACCACCTGGACGTTCTGCACTTCGTTCTTGAACGATGAGTCGTCTCCCTTAGGGTATTCACCATAGTTGGACTGTGGTGGGTAGTTATTACCAGGTGGATAACTATCGCGAGGTATAAACCGGACGTTAAGGAACGAAGCGTATCCTGAGAGGACGATGTCAACACTTGGAGCCTGGTTGAACTTTGTCACAAACTGCACTGAAGCGGTGTCGGCATTACCCGTCAATGCAACGTAGCCATACTCACCTGCAAATGATCGCACACACCAATCATTCGCTTCGTTTGCATTCGATTCATTAAAAGATATGAATAATTACATGAATCAAGTATGCAGTCAGGAAGGCACAGCTCACTCACTGGCTGCAACCTTAACAACTTAAATCTTTCATGGACCTTAGAGGTGTCACGACTTTACCCCTAACATCTCTTTACACACACTATGTTTAAACAGAAACTATTTATTAACTTCAAGTTTGGAGAATGTTAGAATACACTTAGCTATGCTTAGTGACTTGAAACAAACTTTCTGAATGGATACGTTTGTGAAAGACAGATGTGTAAAAGGGGATTGTAAAGGACAGACTGTAGAAATGGCCATCAAGAAACTCACACTTGCGGCCGTCCACGAATGCGGTGACGGTCTTGAGGTTCTGTCGCTCCTTTGCCAACTGAGAGGTCAGCTGGCCGATCTGTGTGTCCAGTTCTTTCAGGAAGTAAGCCTCCAAGTTCCTCAGGTCGCCTTGGTACTGAGCGATGCGGCGGGCATCGTCCGTGTTGTTCTTTGAGATCTGCGCCACCAGGGCGCGCTGCTGCCTAATGACATCACTGGTGGCGTTGGCGGAAGCAAGGGCTGCGGTTGCTGTGACGTCAGCACTGGAAGCGCGGTCCCGCAGTGCGCTGACCTGGAGAAAGCATAAACAGATAAACAAGGAATGAATCCTCTAAGCACCAGGCGTGCACCGGATTTCTATTTTTTCTTGACTTTATGACTAATGTATGGAGGGGAGCTGCAAGCAAAGAATTACAATAATTCAACCGAGAACGAACACAGGAGTGGCTGCAGCATGTGTAGAGAGAAAATGAAGAATGGCGCAGATTTACAGGTGTAACTTGTCTGTCAAGCTTAAAGAAAAATACGAGATTACCGACGGACGACGATGATGGTGGTGTCTCAAAAAAAAAAAAAATGCTATTTTGTTATTATTGTATTTAGGTAAGCTATGCGTGAAGCTTACTAATGTCGGCAAACGGTTAGAAAGACGCCTTTATCAATATCTTCCAATATTAAAATGCCTTTCAAACTGTCTTCATATATGTAAAACTATTTTGCGATGTACACTGGAACCTTACCTCTTGGTCTAAAAGAGTAATAGAAGCGTCTGTCTGAGAGATGTCCAGTCTGACTGCTGGGAGTTCTCTCTGGTTGATGAGGTTGAGACGCTCTTGAGCAACTTGAATGAGAGTCTCGTAAATGCCCAAGTTGGTATACAGCTCGTCCTTCTTGATTATCAAAACTGGGAACAGAAGCAACATTAGTAACTTTACTGTAGATGATTTACACAATAAACACAATAGCGGTTTTTATGGCAAGATGTTACAAGAGTTATATTTAACTTTAGTCCTTGCCGTTTAATTGCCTAACACACTTTTGCAAACGTTTTCAGTAGTCCATTCAATGTTTCCTCCACATGGAAACCGATCCTCATGTAGACAAATAATCATGACGACAACAATGTAATATAGAGTTAAAATACTACAGACGATAAGAAAGAATACTGAGAAGTTACAAAAGCATTCTCACCTCCGACAGCATCTATCGCTGACTTGACATCTGCTCCGGTAGATTTCTCTCCATTGGGTTTATCTTCATACACTGGGTACTCGGGCTTCTTGTAGTCTTTGTTACCGTCATACACCGGAGCATATGTAGGTTTATACTCTGGTTGTTTATATACCTTACCGACAGCTGGGTACGGCGGGGAGTACTCAGCAACTGCCGTGACCACCGTGAGCACGACGACGAGGAGGTGAAGCGCTGTCATCGCTGATGTTGGTGAGGACCTGTTTGCAGGTGAGCCACTCGTGCTTCGTGCTGAGTTACAAGGCTAAGGCTCGCAGTCAAACAGCGTGGACGTTAGCGGACAGAGGGCGCTTTTATACACTGTCTCCCTTAATGGCCAATGGGAACTTACCTCGTTAAGCAAACGTAGCACGCGCCAGGTAAGTTGCCTTCAGGCCTTTTTCCAGTCCTCACACTGCTCTAGCAGAATAATTTGACTTGGTTGAATGAATCAAATTTTTTATCTTTATCTTCTCTTTTTATTTATGCATTTAAGATGTATATATAGATTAAAAACTATCATTTAGGTTTGGGCCACAATTATTTGAAAAGAGTAAGTGATAACAAATTTCTTCATATGTCCTTTATCTTTTTACTGTCCCTTAATATAAAATCGTAATGAGTGATTAACGTTGGTGAAATAAAAGAATATTTTAAAAATAACCGAGCTTTAAAAGTTCTTGGTTAATAGTTTGTTTATTTCATAGCTAGTTGTACTTGTTTCTACTTTTCTGGACATTTTGTTAGAGAAATCTGTTTCACTTCAATAAAGAAAAGTTTGATTGTATGCTTTCATTCTTACACTTACTTGGAATACTTGGAAAAATAAAATTCAATGAAAACATGTCACATACACACTATGATTCAAAACTTATCGACAGTGTGAAACATATTACTCAAGCGATAATTATTGCAAAACGTTTTTGTAGAAACGATTCAGAGGATTGTCTCTGTCTCTCATATGAACGACCTATCGACATGTTATACATTTGTATTTAGGTTCGTCATCAAGCAATGACAATTAATATTACAAAAGACAGAAGGACAAGTTCTTACTCAGATTTTTCTGATATTCATGTTATTTACTGTTTACAAGTATTTGTGTTTTACAAAGAAAACGTTTGTTAAATGTTTGTTAAAAGTCATTCTTCGGATTGCTTAAAAATTAGACTCCAGATGATGGTAGAGCACAAGGACGACTTCGAGCTAAGGCGCAATTGCAATAAGATAGTGGAAAGACCATAAAGAGTCCATTAAACGTGACCAGATTCAATAATAACCACGATCGTGGAGACTAATGAAACAACGAAGCCAGCGGCACAAGACTCGGCTATTAAAATGTCAAATAAAGAAAAAGACATTTTAATCGGTTTTATTTTGGTTTTAAGACAACTCACCTATCCAGCAAAGATTTCGTTAGATATTGCCCGATCTATTCTGAGGAGCAACTCAAGCCAATCGAGTATACTTCGCCCAGGGGCATAAACCTTCCTACATAAGCCACATACTTTGTTCGTTGTTGCAGTTGTCGCTCACTCGTCAGACTGTTCTTCAATCCAACGTTGGTAGCAAGACCACGCGACGACAATGTACCTGTCAGTGTGTCTGGCTGTGGCAGCTTTGTGGGGTGGGGCCTGGGCCCAGTCAGGTTATGACTACCCGGGTCCTTACGGACCTCGTCAGGAGGTAGAGTTGCCGAAAGCAAAGCGTGTTATCAATGAAGCAGAAAGTAAGTAACAAATATTTCTTTGTCCCTCTTCCCTACTAACGTTAAGATGGTTTTTGTCCGTAATTTTTTCTTGAGTCTGAAGATGTGATTATAATTCTCTTATTATTATCAATTTATCCAGAAATCGTACTGTCTTGTAATATTCGCGAGTTTTACTTCGTGTAAATTCAGATTCTTCTTTCTTTACCTTTATCCATATGAAAACTTTCTTACTTCTTTTAATAGTACACATTTACATTGCCTAATGATGGTAGAGAGTGGAACAATCCCTGACCTACAGTCGGCCAATACGACGATCGCTGGCTGACAATTAGCCCTGATGACACTCATTGACTTATTGTTTACTAAAACCCGTGCAGGAGTCGCTGACATAGAAGAAGCTCTCAGTGATAAACTGGACATGTCCAAGGCAGAGGCACTAGAGCTGCTGGCTGTGCTGGACAACATCAGCAACACCACCATCTATGACATCAACCAAGTCAACCAAAGAAACCGAGAGCGACTCGCCAAACTTTCTGCGAGGGTAGGCATAGTTGAAACATGTTCAGGTGTAGCAAGGGTAGTTGTAATGAAAATTCAACTTCAAGGTATGTGATCTTTACTACCAACGAAGTAGTTTGTGTTCAGGCAGCTTTGCTTTCTATCGAATACTCTCAGGTTAAGGCAAGCCTTGAGCTGCTGACGACATTGGAAAACCGTTTGGCTGGCGCCGTGGCTCAGGAGGCGCTGATCAAGGGTCAGACCGACGCCATCGCGACATCCATCAGTGAATCTCTGGCTCTCAACCGCCGGCAGAGGGCAGATCTGGCCGCCTTCGTCGTTGCCTTCAGAGAGGTAACCTTTGACCATTTAATCAAATATGTGTTGCTGTGACCGTAACGTTACAGAAGCGCAATTATACTGGTTACACATGATTACGGTTTGTGTAGGTCACACAGGAGCTTCAACAACGTCTGGCCGCCGATAGCAAGACTGCAGCTGCCAGTATTGGCTCCCTTGCTGCCTCCATCCGCTCCTTAGTCAAGTTCGTAAACACCAGGAAATGTAAGTTGAGAATAATAAAAATATTAATCTATCATTTCCGAATAAAAAAAACTTAAGATTGCAAATACTATATACTGTTCCGGTTTTAGCTTTTAATTAAAAATTTTATCTTTTTTACGTCTCGACGAAAAAACTGTTCTGAGTTGTGCTTGCATCCTTGCGTACTTCATAGAGAGAGAGAGAGAGGGGGGGAGGGAGAGATTCTGTATAATGTATTTTGTAAACAGTAATTTGCAAATATTTCGTTGAAGTAGACTTGTTTTAGCTGCTGTCTTTGTGACGTGCCGTGGAAGCCAGAAGACCACGTGGACGTAATGTGTAACAGCTGTGGGACTTGAGAGACTACCGTTAGCTTTCCTACCAAACGATGTTTGTACCTCGTGTTTCAGGCTTTACCAAGGCCATTACTGTAGAGCTGAAGGGCGAGGACAGCGTGGACGCCGAGGTTCCAATTCCCAAAGGTGTCTTTGCTGCTGATGATGTTGCACAGGCCTTCTGTGCCCTTCAAGGTTTGCAGCAGTCTGCCGAAGTCTCGCAATCTGTTGTAAGTCACCTTGACATCATCATTATTATTATTGTGAAAATGTTTCGATAGATGACTCTGTGAATGTATGTCAGTCAGTGAGTGGGACAGTAAGTGAATGAGTCAGTCAGTCAAGGAGTACATCAATCAGTATACGAGTCAGTTTGTGAGTCATAGTGTAGGTGAGTAGTAAGTCTGTCAGTTAGTAAGTTAGGAAGAGGGAGTCAGACAACAAGCCAACCAGTTTTCTTGAAGGAAGAATGAAGTCAAAGAACAGCTCTGGTATAAAAAACGAGTTTTCAATTTAACTTTTAAAAACTTCGATGGACATACCTCACATGCCAAGAAACTTTTTAGCTGAGTAAGCGAACACGTTGATTTTATCTGACTGTTCCTAGAGAGAAGTTTGAAGACCAAACAGACTGAAAAGGTTTATTTTACTTTTAGTAATATTGAGATTGATTTTAATACTAATATTAATATTAAATTGAAAATGGTATGTAACTAGCACTCAGCTACATAGTGTCAACTAGAACCTTCGAACATCCTGTGGAATTTTCAGGCTGCTCCTGCCTATGGACCAGGCTATGGATCAAGCTATCCATCAGGCTATCCTTATTACCCAGAGTCAGATGACCGCCGCTTCCTGGGTGTCTCTGTGGTGTGCAAGGCGTTCTCGGACAAGATCCGCGTGACTGTCGTTGACCAGAGCCAAGGAGCCGGCAACAATGTCGCTGTCGCCTACGTACAGGTGAAGGCCTGTTCCCTTCCGGCTGCTGCCTTCTCTCCCGGTCAGGTGTTTGTTCCCAAGCCCAACAAGTACTAGACAACAAGGACACATCTCTTTATTGCACGTTAATAAAATTTGAGTAAATTCTTGTTGACATATCAGGTAACGTGAGCGACACACTCATCTAACAGGCGTCAGGAGGTTGATAACAATGAAGTGTGAAGTTGCTGGCGATAGATCCTCCAAACACTTGACTTTGACTGCTTTGAAATCGTCAATGGCTACATCACCATCGTAGCTGTAAATTGCTCGATCTATTGATAATTTCAATTCGAGACTTTTCCAATTGTTCATATCTCAGTGTTGTACATGTTGTAATAAATGGGTCATTGTTGTGTATTTACTGTTTTACACCACCAGGGGTAAATAAAGTTGCTTGTTTTTGACATTACATTTGTCGGTTTTCTTGGATTATTTTACGTTTTGTTTGATACAATCTGCATGTTATCCTGCTCAATCGTTCTGGACATTGAAGACACTGCCCTGTTCTAGTTCCTCTGATACCTTCAGTCCACAGACTCCTGTATGCAGACACTGTACACCTTACGACGGACTCATTTGCTCATTATTGCTTTTTTTTTAACATACATTCAAATTTTTCCGATACTGATCAGAAAACGGCTCAGCTAAACTTTTGATCTCTAGGACATCCTAATGTGTTCCAAGCAAATGGACAAACTCTCAAAGTAATAGCTTGAAGTCAAATCTTGCTAAGTAGAAAGAAGCGAGTCTTTTGAGAGTTTGTTGGTGGGGGGATGATTCATAAATATAATCGAAGATATATACAAAATGGCAAAATCATGTGTTGAGATCAATTGAAACCAGTCAAAATTCTTTAAAAGTAATCTTGGTGTCAGGCAAGGGGAGAACTTATCTCCTGCTTGCACTTTATTTCAACGACCTGAAAACACATCTAACAGACTCTGTAAGTGGTCTCCCAGAATTATCCAAACTGTCACCAAATAATCTTATTCCTCAAAAATCTGATGTGCTCCTTAACTTATTTATGTCACTAGATGTAGATGATACTGTCATTTTCTCCAAAACACCAGAAAACCTACAGAATGCTTTATACAGCATAAAAATACTGTGACAAGTGGAACCTGACAACTAACCCAGACAAAACTAAAATACATGTTATATTTTCTGAAGGGAAAATAAGAAAGAAACCAACATTTACATATAACGGCAAGAAACTTGAAATAGTAGATTATTTTTTTCTTTCTTGGCCTGAAACTGAATTATAATAACAAATTTCTTGAAGCACAAAAAGATTTATATGACAGAGCCTCAAGAGCCATGTTGGCCCTACTAAAAAAAATGTAAACAGTCACAACTACCACTAGATATACAACTTGATGTGTTTTAGCAAAATTATCCTTCCAATACTAACGGTTGTGAAATATGGGCAGCGAGAATCCGTGATATTTGTGTTAAACTACAACTAAGATTTTACAAAATGATCCTCAAAGTAAGAAAGTCCACCCCATCTTGTATAGTGCTTGAAGAGTGTGGTCGCTTCCTTGTTAGTCTTCTTAATAAAAAAAAGTAGACTGGTCAGTTTTTGGTTTAAATTGATAAATGCAAATAATAGTAATAAACTCTCAAGTGTTGTATATAGAATACTCTTCAACTTGCTCGCAACAAATTATCGGAGACGCGTTCAATTCACAATTTCACACCACTCGCACTCAATGTATACACACTTCCCCACACGTGTTCTTTCAATCATAAATCACATAGATTTGTCGTGGGCAACAAAATTTTTTAAATTTAACATTAAACATTAAACACGCACACGTTACTGCGAACTAAACAGTCTGAATGTCTTTCATGCGGCGGCCTGTAAATCAAATTGGACGATTGTTTTTTGAATAGTTGTCTAAAGCCCTAGTTACTCTCACCTCTGCACTGCCTGGAGTTATCGTCTGAGAAATGTTACGATATCCTAGTTACGCCCCTTGATTTACTCTTCGGTATTGTGAGTCGGAGCTATCTCTGTGTGTTCGTTAGTAACGCAGCTTTGGTATAAAACATAACAAGAAACAAAAACAAAAACAAAAAAAAATTTTAAAATGCAGTCTCGGCAACATCTGGCCTGTGTCCACGAATAAACTCTTAGGGGAACAACTCACAAGTTCCGGTTCTTAGAAGGGGTGGGTGCTGTCTTGGCAGACACCTAGCTAACGACCACGAATATATTCTTCTGGGAACAACACACACGTTCCAAAGCAAAAACTCCACACACTCCGTCCGCCTCTTGTCCATTCTCTCAGCCGTCTGCTGTCTTCCAAAATCTTTTCTCCGACGTACAATCTAACATTGCGTCATAATATGACGTCGGGTTCTGACGCGAAACCACGACGCAGCAAACACACTCACACACTGGTAAGGGCCATAATCCCTGCCTACCTATTCCTAACACAAATAAGTCTAGCTGTCTAGACAACACTGCAAGATCATGGTCTAAGTGGAATATCGATTAACCAGAAAAACATAAACATATGAGGTGATTGGTTCAAGAAGAAAGCAGATAGGTCCTTTCAGGACCAATATATCCAGAACTAGATAGGTGAACTAGACTCCAAACAAATACATTCAAATGATAGAATTTTTAAAGTACTTTCTTACTAGACCCTACTTAAAAAATTACTTCCCCATAATTATCTCCCTTGAATAGCATTTAAGTCATTGAATAACTATTTTCAAGTGACTAAATGTAGGCAAACAGATACTTCTAGAAATGAACGGTTCTGTTTACTTTGTAACACTAAAGATATAGGGGATGATTTCCATTACATATTTAACTGTAAAAAAATTTACGACCAAATAAAAATTATTTATAAATTTACTATTTTAGAAACTCAAATGCTTATAAATTCCAGTCATTATCAAATAAAATAAAATCTTCAGACCATCAAACTGACGTCATTCATGCGTATCCATGCCAATACAGTTGCTGCTATTTTTATCCAATAATTTTATCATACTAAATATTACTCTCTCCTGTCAGCGATTGTAGAGATCACAGGAATCTCCCTTCTCCACAGTCATGCAAGACATCAGGCGGAGGGAGATCAAGGCGGCACAGGAGGTATTGAGGGCGGTTACCAAACCCTGGTATAGACTTCACCCATCAGTGATTTTACTTTCTTGTTGCTACCGTTGCGGTCGAGGACCAACAGTGGTTGACAGCGAGCTGGGGTGGATGGCAGGGTCGTATTCTGTTCACATGCTGGACATATTACAATTCTCTCAGGAAAGACCCAGAGAAAGTGGGGAAAGGACAGGGGAAATAAAGTAAACAGTGGAAAGCTCACTACAGAAGTTTCTATTGTTGTCCAAAAAAAAAAAATATATATCTAGCTCAATTCTTACGGAGGCCCGTTGGGTTGACATACGAGGGAATAGGTCGTGACATTATTCCTGAGTTCTTCGTCAAACGGAAGACATTACCGGATGACACTAGCCACCCAGGTTAACATTACCCTACAGGACAACGTTACATACAATGTTCACACGTCACTCACTTAAACTCTCGCCACACGAATAGAAGACTGAATGACATTTGAATAAAAAGTACGCCCAGAACAGTTTTATAAAGCATACTATTGGGCAGAAAACAATGATTTGGCTCATCTAATAGGACCCCAGTACTCTGTGCGTGTGTGTGTGTGTGTGCAGAATAATAATTTTGTCCAAATCAAACAGTGAAAGTGTCAGTATGAGCTCAGCGTTATAAAATTAACTGTCAACATGCCTTTCGGCCAACATCAATGCGATGTGATAGAATCTTCATTGCCCTGATAGTATCTTCTAAGGGCTTTTTTTGCATTACAAATGCAGTTCACGAAACACATAAACTAACACATTAGCTCTCGAAGAAGTTAATTCGGGAATATCGCGAATACCTGTCTACGCATTCTTTCTTAATCATGGGAAGATTATTTATTTATTGCTAAAATGAAAAGGACCAGCAATAAAGTAACTTGAAGTGTTTTGTTTTTGTCTGACTTTTTGTGCATCTGCTGATTCATCTTGCTACCAAGAAAAACAGTTCTGACTGAGATTTCAGTTTGAGAAATCTGTTTCTTCAGTAAATGCAACAAAAGAACCTAGTGTCAGTGAATTTCTTGGATTAAACTAAAGAAATTTCAAACAGAGATCAAAGTGACCTCTTTTTCTTGGCTTGTTAATTACCCATGTAATCATCACTGACTAGCAATGTGTTAAATTCGATTGGAACTAGATATATAGCTATGATGGTAATAAAGTGAGTAAGAACCAACATGTAGAAAGCATATTAGTGACATTAATATTGTCTGGCCCCTCCAGACACAGACATTGAGCACCCGTGAGTCAAAAACAGATTTAGTAATAATTGAACAAATTAACCGCCAAGTGATAAGTAAACGACAATAGAACTTTTAATAAAATATTCACACCACGACACTTAATATCAACATATTCATCAGCACATTCAAATTCATGCAAATGTCCTGCAGGTACTGCTATAAACTATTACTGACACGTTACAGATCTCGAAAAAGCTTAGACATCATCAAAGCCTTCGGGCTGCCTCAAGGAATGAATATAATTTAAAGGTAAAGAAACTGAAATGCGAACAAATCAAAATTGTTTTATTTCCCGCCCCCGGGACACGCAACTCCCGTTACCCATACAAAGTCGAGTTTTATGGCTCCATCTTGGGTATATATACACGTCTTTGTCTTCTCCACAGTCGTATCAACAGCTGCAGTGTGAACCGTGGGACGACTGGAACTGACCCTGCAGAGAGAGAGAAAGTTGTCTGTCACAATGGTCTCCTACTCAGCCTTCTCGGTTATCGTCTTGGGTGTCGTGGTCACCTGGACCTCTGCTCAACCATATGCACCTCAACGACCGGTGCCAACCCCTTACCAGCCGAGTGCAGGTGCACAGAAGGTCTACTCAGGATCTTATGTGCCCCCTGAAAAAAAACCCTACAGCCAGTCCTACCCAGGCGGAGACTCCTATGAGTATCAAAATGGAGGGTATGACTATTTTATTGAGCTCTTTCTAGTACAAGTAATTTTATAATCCAAAATGTAAAATCACTCATAATACAAATTGTTATTTTAGATTGTTTAATCTTTACTATTATTTGAAAATAATTTGTTCTTGAAAGGAACACTCCTGTCCATTGGCATGTTGGGATTAAATGGTTTAAAATTAAAATTTAATGTTTCAAGCGAACCGTTTACTTACAAGATACAGATGTTTGATTTTTAAGTGATTTACAGATGGCAATACTCATATATGTACATTTTTGTGTACGTAATAGGCGTATGCGTGCATGACTGAGTGTAATTATATGCGAGTTCATGCATCTGTGCTTATGATCGTGTGTGAGCAGCTACAAGCAGCCTTACGGAGGATACTCGTCCACTTACATCAAGTCAGCCTCGGTCCGTGTGTCGGAGGCAGATGAATTGGACAGACTGTTTGCCATCATTGACAGTGAGTCACTTTAAGCCTTTTTTAACTCTTCTCATTACTAAAACTGTTTCGGTATGATGAAATCAGCTGCTGTAATACTATAAATTAAGAAAAACAAACAATGCTTGAAATGTTATTTATCAATGGTTTCACATTCTGCAGAAGCGATGCTTGTTTCTTGCAGTAAACAAAAACTTCTTAGACTTCGCTGCCGAAAGCTTGGCGAATCAAGACGCCCAGCAAAGTGTCCTGAAGAAGCAGGTGACCCAGCTGACCATCCTGGACCTGCCGGCCTTGGAGGAGCAGAACGTTGTCCTGGGCAAGAGGCTGGACGATCTGGAGAAGAATGTGAGCGTTTGTTGGTTAGAGTGTATTGTTGTCATAGTGATATCAAAATTATCCAATTCGCTGGATGTGATAATAGGTATCGCTATACATATTTATCATTTAAAGCTTTTTACTGAAAGTACTTCAAATACAGCGCGCGCGCGCCCACCCACACACACACATATTAATGTGTAACTCTATTTGTAGCTGGACGACATTGATGCCCTTATTGGTGACCTGAGGGCGAATCTGGATGATCTGGAGTACCTGAACGCTGAGAACGCCAAGGACATCAAGGACCTGGAGATCGCTCTGGCCAACGAGCAGTTCATCGACTCCACTCAAGTGCGCGACATCGCCTCGCTCCTGGCGGCCGTCCAGAACCTCAAGACCAAACTGATCAGTGTAAGTGTAATGTTAAATGTAACGATGACTGAGGACTATCTACCTACCTGCGAGCGTGCTTGTGTTTGAATGTGTGTGTGTGTGGAGAGAGAGAGACAAAGAGAGACAGTGAGCTGTGGGATAAATGATCCTCGACTTCCTTTTTCTCCCGCTCTTCGTCCGTTCCCTCTTAATTAGCCACGTTTAAACAAGTGAAATGACTTCTAGTAACAAATCACGGGAACCTTTCTAAAAGAATAGCATAGGCTAATTTAACGGAGTAAATGAAATGAAAATGTATCACTCTGCAGGTGGAAACAAACCGGTTCACAGTCCTGGACAACGAAATCCAAAAAGTGGTTGGTCTATTCAATTCTGTACGTGACCTGGAGACATCCAGAATATGTGAGTATAAGGAGATATTTGTAAAATGATACTTTATCAAATAGCCATTCAATGTTTCTTTCAAGAGTTGTCAGTTTGATAAATAAGAATCGTGTCCCCTGTTGTGTCTTTCAGGCGAGACTGGTGTCACCACACTGACAGCAGATGACCGTCGTAACACTGTCGTGTTCAACACAGACTTCGGCGGGCAAGTTCCTCAGCTTGAATACGGCATTTCTGGTATTAAGAGCCAATTCGTAGGCGAGGAACCTTCCAAATATCCTCCATACGGCAAGCCATATGATCCCAAATATCCTCCATATGGCAAGCCATATGATCCCAAGTATCCCCCGTACGGCTCCTACAGCGATCGCAATCCAGGAGTTCTGGGAGACTATGTCGTCGCCTTGGCAACACCAGAGTCCATCACCTTCGAACTGGTGGACGCGGCGTTCAATGTCGCTGAGAGTGTGTCGGTGGAAGTGGCTTGGCAGGTGTGCTCCGTTGGGCCCGGCACCCGCCTCGCTAAATACTGACCTCATCACCTTCCGACTGATTACCTTTGACCACCCTGGGATGACACTGATGCCGATATATTCGCAGATCCTATGATGCTGTAAGCTGGGAAGTTTTGCATGTACGCTGAAGGTTATGAGGAGCAATGTTGATGGACTGTTTGAAAAGAAAAGATTATGTACTATCAATGACAGCAGTCTAACTACAGAATCGATGATCGTTGAAGATGAAGACTAATAACACTTTGCTATAAGCATAATAACCCGTACGAGAACATTAAAGAAAATATTACAATGGATGTTAACATTAAAGAATTTATCACATGATCATATCGAAATTTCCACGACAGTTTTATATGAGAGATCGCTGTAAGTGGCTTGCATCTATGCACGTCAGCAGCAAAACCTACAGCTGCAGCACCACAGGAACATGATATTTCTTTGTCATTTTGGTCGTACAAGTTATAAAAGGAATATTAAAAAATTGCAATGAAATATTTTTCTGATGGCATTGGCTTCTTTGTTAGTACATGTGTATAACTGTGCAAGTGTGTTTTAGTCGTTTCTAGTATCACATGTACACATGATCACACAGACACCGTCTCTCTCTCTCACACACACAAACTGCTTAAATCCCAACACATACATACACATATACATACACATTCAGACATACATGCACAAGTTTATGAAGGTACTCACATAAAGTACACACATTTGTCTTTAGTCACTACTTTGACTCTTACTGAGATGCAGCTGATTGATTACATCAGCCAATACCTAATTATTTACTGACTACAAAATTGTACTACAAATAGCACTGGTCACGTGGTCCCTTAAGTTCATGTCAACGTTGGCCACGAGCACGTGATAAGAGTGCTGTGCTCCTTGTTAACCTGCATTCGAGTTCAAGTTCTGTCAAACAGTTCTGTACACACGAGTACAATTGTCTGTGAGTCATTGTCACGGTCACACGCAGAACACACACATACATTGACTTTCGAACAATAAAACCAAATATTTGCATATGGGCTTTCACATATTTTATACTGATCCTCAAAACAAATGACTCATAATAAAGGCCATAAGTAGGGACGGTTTAACAAACAACACCCTGGTAATCTCCCTTCAAAATGTGAAAACTATTTTATCTCAGCATGTCCTTACACTTCTCCACTCCAGACTCCATTCTTAAACAGGAAACACTTTCTCAAAGCTTTAGTGTGAACCAGATGGTCTCCCCGGCATTCTACTGATAATATAAATGTTTACTGTTAATTTACGACTGTCTTGTTCTGGATTTTATTGTACATTAGAAATCACAAAGTTCATTCACTCAAAATATAACATACGAAGTAATAAGTAAAAACTCTCACTCAGGGAGTATTGTTCATATTAACTCACTTCCATCCATCCTAATATACAATATCTCACTTACAAACACACACATACATGTTATCAAAACATCTATCTCACCATCGTTAGTAGAATCTTCCCGAGTCGAGATAATCTGCTGAGGGTCTTTTTATTCGTTGGAGTTAATAATGATTGGACTGAATTTATAAGTATTTGAGTTTTTAAAAACGTGGATTGGTAAATAATTGTTACGCTGCTCATCACATTTTTTACAGTTAAATAGGTAATGGAATTTATCCCCCATATCCTTAGTGTTACAAAGTCTACAGAACCGTTCATTTCTAGGGGTATCTGCTTACATTTAGTCACTGGAAAATGATTATTCGATGACCTAATGTCAGCCCGGCAGACGACGATTTCTTCCTCTCCATGTGCCCTCTGACCTTCTCATTGTGTGATCTTGCCTCTAGGTACAATCGCAGGTGAATGCGCCATGTATGATAAATGCATCTTTAGAAGACAGTTGTGCTGATCTAGTAAAAACGTCTCTATGTGTCGTTTACCCGTGGGTGTGGATAAAATCGTAAGCAAAAGTAAGAGAGATAGAAAAGAAAAATAGAGAAATAAAGACATCCATTGTAGCTCACATTTTCAGGTACAGTCTTCGGACATTTCACCTGCTGATTTATTCTTTTCAACAGACGTGAAGCAGATGAAGCTACTTTTATTGTTCCTTTCTTGGGTTTATACTTTTTTTTTCGTATATTGTTCAACTTTTTATGAATGTTGATCATCTTTACAATCATTGTTGTGTATTCGTTCAGTCGCCCATTGGTGTCTGCTGAGTAACACGATGGTGCGTCTGACTTGCGATACTAGTGATGACTTCTATGAGTTGTTAGTATTAGTACTTAGGGTATATAGTGAGAATATTTGGATTTCAGCTAATTTTATCTTTAACGGACTGTGGGCCTTTTGAGCTTAAGATGGGTTGCACTTAAAACCGACTCACACAGCAACCTAAGAACAGATCACAATCGTCTTTGGTTCCTTTCAGCACAAAGACAACAACAACAAACAACTATTGCTGCTTTTTCATCTTATTCATTAAAACACTCATCGTTCAGAGTACAATTAATCGGAAAGATTACAGGCCTGGCTTTCATTTCTCTGTCCCATCTAAGAAGGGTTCATTGACAACAAGAAAATGTTCATGACCACTGCAAGACAAATGTTACTGATAGAATAGAACCAATCATATTTACAAACTTCACTGTCTAACATTGAAGGCTGTTGATTGCATTTGCAACAATGGGTCACATAAGTTGTACACAAGTGAGCGACTAGACATAAAGAAACGTAAATAAAAATGCTTGATCTGAACCTTAATTTATGTAAAACTGTAAAGAATAAACTGTTCGGCGTCTGTCAGCCAACAAACACTCGTAAGAAATTAACATACACCTTGTGAGCAGAACAGCTAATTAATTACCAATAATTCCCGCAATTTCTAAAGAGACTGCAGCTGACAGGATCGCCTTGAAGACTAGCGCCATGGAGACAGGAAGTCTACAGATGGACCTCAGTGTACAGGTTCTGACACGCCACGTACCTAGCCCTAACCCTAGCGAAGTAGAAGTTTGCTGGGCTTGAGTTGATGACCTTTGCCGTGAACCCATGGGTGGTGACGTCAGAGGCGACGATCTGGACGTTCTGCACGTCATTCTTGTACGATGAGTCGTATCCCTTAGTGTCGTCACCATAGGTGGACTGAGGTGGGTAGCTGCTGCCGGACGGATAACGATCAGATGCAAACGGGACGTTGAGGAATGAGAGATAACCTGACAGGATGATGTCCACACTCGGGGCCTGAGTGAACTGTGACACGAATGTAACGGACGCAGTGCTGGCGTCACTCCACAAGCCAAGGTATCCATACTCACCTGCACAAAGTGATGATCGCACACACCTGTCATTGGGCTCTCTTAAACACGATTTAGGAACATGGATAAACAAAAACACCATGCAAGTATACAGGTAAGCATCCGATGCATCGATCAACAAAGGAACAAAAAATAAAAATATTTTTTTCTCATAGATTTACCAGCCTCTCTACCCTGCATTCGTTCTTTTTTCGTGCGCTTTTACCTTACATATATCTCCCTGAGGCAAAGTTGCCGCTTCAATCCTATCAGTTCTGAAAATCTCTTTCTTTGATGTTTTTAGAATTTGTAAGAAGCACAACTAACTCACCGACTACAGCCGTTAAAACTTTAATTTATTCATGGATATTAGTGTCACGGCTTAACCCTTAACTTCTGCTTCCATGCATGCCGTTTGTAGACGTCTACGAAGTCAGAATTTACTTAGAATTTGGGAAATAGTATTCTCAACCAAGCACCTAAACAATGGCCGGAAATAAATTTAAAAATCTATTGAATTATTCAGACATACGAGTGTGAACATTTCATAAGGGTTAGCAAGAAAGACAGGTGTATAAAGACATTTTATAAAGATGAGTAAGAAGGACAGACTGTAGAAATGGCCATCAAGAAACTCACACTTGCGGCCGTCCACGAAGGCGGTGACGGTCTTGAGGTTCTGTCGCTCCTTTGCCAACAGAGAGGTCAGCTGGCCGATCTGTGTGTCCAGTTCTTTCAGGAAGTAAGCCTCCAAGTTCCGCAGGTCGCCTTGGTACTGAGCGATGCGGCGAGCATCTTCCGAGTTGTTCCTTGAGATCTGCGCCACCAGGGCGCGCTGCTGCCTAATGACGTCACTGGAGGCGTTGGCGGAAGCGAGAGCTGCGGTTGCTGTGACGTCAGCACGGGCTGCGCGGTCCCGCAGTGAGTTGATCTGGAGAAAGCATAAACAAATAAACAACGTGCGTGACTCTAGCTTTCCTTTTATCAATTTCTGCTCATATTATTAACAGAAGCACATACCTTTCAAAGCTCGTAACAGGTGAATAGGTAAAACTGTTTTCCGCTGTACATGAGAACTTACCTCTTGGTCTAAAATAGAGATGGAGGCCTCTGTCTGAGAGTTGTCCAGCCTGATTGCTGGCAGAGTTCTCTGGTTGATGAGGTTGAGACGCTCGGCAGCGACTTGAATGAGAGTCTCGTAAATGTCCAAGTCCTTGTACAGCTCGGTCTTCTTGTTTATCACAGCTGGGAACAGAGGTGACATACGAATCTGACAATAACACAAGAGTTGTAAGGCGACGAGAGTTATATTTACCTGAAGACATTCACCCATTTCATTGTCTACAGACTATCTTTAATTTCATATTTTAATGTTACTTTACACCGTCTTCGAGTGCTGTTTTCTACACTGAAAAATATTTTTTAAATATTGGTATTTGGTGGTTTATGGTATTTACTATTGCCTACGACCACAGACAGTGAGAAATATCAGAGTATATTCTCTCTCCTCTCTTCACACAGGTACCCAACATCACTCAGCCACACAGACATATAGACATATAGACAAGAACAACTCCATATACAGAAACGGAAAGCAATAGGAGAGAAAAGAGAGGTTACATTCACATACTCACCTCTGACAGCTTCGCTCGCTGACTTGGCATCCGCTCCACTCCCTAGACTGGAGGACAATTTACCTCCATAGGGCTTACCCTCATACACTTGATCATAATTAGGTTTATCCTCGTAGTCGGGTTTACTGTCATACACTGAAGAGTAGGTAGGTTTACTTTGGTAATCTGGTTTCTTGTAGTCGGGTTTACCATCATACACTGAAGAGTAGGTAGGTTTACTTTCGTACTCAGGCTTGTTGTAGTCGAGTTTACCGTCATACACTGAAGTGTAGACAGGTTTACTTTCGTACTCAGGCTTTTTATAGTCGGGTTTACTATCATACACTGAAGGGTAGGTAGGTTTGTCTTCGTACTCAGGCTTTTTGTAGTCGGGTTTACCGTCATAAACTGGCGGATGGGCGGGTTTCCTACCGTAGTCAGGCTTTTTGTAGTCGGGTTTACTGTCATACACTGGAACAGAGGTAGGTGGTTTACGTCCGTACTCAGGCTTTGTGTAGTCGGGTTTACTGTCATACACTGGAGGATAGGTAGGTTTACCTCCATAGTCAGGACTATCGTATTCGGGTGTATATGCCGTGTCAGCAGGTGAGTACGGCGGGGAGTACTCAGCAACTGCCGTGACCACCGTGAGCACGACGACGAGGAGGCGAAGCGCTGTCATCGCTGATGTTGTTGAGAACCTGTTGGCAAGTGAGCCACTCGTGCTTCGTGCTGAGTAACGAGGCTGAGGCTCGGAGTCAAACGTCGGCGAAGTCGGCAGATAGAGGGCGCTTTTATACACCGTTAATGGATGTGACGTCATCCGCCCTGTCGGTGATCTGCCCCGTAAAAACAATAAAGAGCAGGCGGCAGGTAAGCTTCCTTCAGGCATTTTCCCAGTCCTCATACAGCTATCATACAAAAATCTAAGTAATATTTGTATATTAAATGTTTTACCTACAGTTATGAATTAATGTTTGTACATGCACATTCGGGCACTAAAAATTTTAAAACGAGTAATTAGTTTTATTAGTGCTTCATAAAGTTGACAATTTGTTGGTATCTTTCCCCATAAAGCTTTGTAGTGAATGCTTAATACTTGTGGAATTAAAAATATAAATTCCAAAATATTATCTGAACCTTTAAATTGATTTGTAATAGTTCATTACTTTTGACTTTAACCTGTTTGGTTTGGATGAAGACAGCTGACTGAAATTGATTGGTTTGTTGGGCTAGACAGAACCATATCATATCAACAATCTATTACAGCATGTTCAAAAAATGTGATTTTATTAAAACTCGAGATATTCTGATTACTTTGATACCGATGAGTGTACATAAAATTATCTACTACTCTATCACACAAGGAGGCACCAAATGTTTACTGTCGTGTCTGTCACTATAGCATAAAGAAATCCAAATGGTTTATTAATATTTTTATTTTATTTTTATCATTAACTGTACCGATTCACCTTGTGTCAATTAATAGAACTTAACTTTTCTATTTTTTCGTGACCTCATGATATAGTGACAACTTAAGCCTTTTCACTATTAATAAGAAAAGTTTCATTTCCCCTTATTCATGTTTATTCACGAGCGCACACTGGGCATAGACATTGTATACAGCAATTAAAAAGAAAACTTTACTCGCACCCACAATGAGCAGATAAAAAACAACTCTATCTGTTAAAATTCTAGCACTCCTACACTGATCATTACGAGAACTTTTCAACAACACCGGTCTGCAGGGAAGGTTTCAAAATGTTTTCTCTTTGTTGATAATGTTTGTAAGTAGATGCAGCCAGGGGCACCAAAGTCAGCCATGAAAATGTCAAAGTTTTGCTGATTGGGCAAAGTTTGAAGTTTGAGTCTCATACATTCTGTGAAGTATCTCAAGCTAGTCACCTCCAGCCCGGGGGTTCTAGTCCCTTCTACATAAGCCACATCCCGTGTTGGCCGCAGCAGCTTTCGTCGCGGACCTCGTCAGACTGTTCTTCAATCCATCGCTGGTAGTCAGACCGCGCGACGACAATGTACCTGTCAGTGTGTCTGGCTGTGGCAGCTCTGTGGGGTGGGGCCTGGGCCCAGTCAGGGTATGACTACCCGGGTCCTTACGGACCTCGTCAGGATCTGCTGAAAGCAAAGCGTGTTATTAATGAAGCAGAGAGTAAGGGACTTTATTTCACATCTTTCCTCCTTGTTGTTTTATTCTACAACACGTAAATAAGTCCTGTGTCCATGTTTCCTACTTCAGTCTAGTACATGATTGTAATTCTCTACTTATTATCCACTTATCTGGGGATTGTATAAGGCCTTAAAGGTTTAAATTCATGCTACTTTTTCTGCACCCCACTATTGGTTTTCGTTATCAGTTGTTTTTTTTTTTTTGTTTTGTTTTATTTTGTTTGCTTTGCTATTTGTTTACACAAAAATATCTAAAACAATGTCAGCTTCATGTGGGGAAGGATCCCTGCCTTATTGTCGGTCACTTCGACGATTTCTGGCTCACAATGACCCCCGATGTTGTTAATTATACCCGTGCAGGAGTCGCTGATATAGAAGGAGCTCTGAAGGATAAACTGGACATGTCCAAGGCACAGGCACTAGAGCTGCTGGCCGTGCTGGACAACATCAGCAACACCACCATTCATGGCATCATCGTCGTCAACCAGAAACAGCGAGATCGACTCGCTAAACTCTTTGCAAGGGTAGGCATTGTTTTCACAAGGGTACGGGTAACTATCTTTAAGACGAGACTTTCTGTCACAAATGGAGATCGGCTCTTGTGAGAGAAAAACAGTAACATGTTACAACACAATTAATGTATGTATTTATGTGATCTGTTATGGTCGCTAATAATTGTGTAAAAGATAATTGACTTACTACATAAACACAGGTATTGATGTACAAACGACAACATGACTCCAAGCCACGTGATCCTAACTGGCACAACAGTAAGTCATGTTCAGGCAGCTTTGCTTTTCTTCCATTGCCTTCAGGTTAAGGCCAGCCTTGATCTGCTGACGACACTGGAAAACCGTTTGGCTGGCGCCGTGGCTCAGGAGGCGCTGATCAAGGGTCAGACCGACGTCATCGCGACATCCATCAGTGAGTCTCTGGCTCTCAACCGCCGGCAGAGGGCAGACCTGGCCGCCTTCGTCGTTGCCTTCAGAGAGGTAACCGTTGACTCATAATGGTGATGTTATAATGAGTGAGAACATTGTTGCTCCATCTGTAATATGTCGCCATTAAAACTCAAAAGTGGAAACCTTTTTCTTAAAATTTAACAAAATATCATCAGGACTGCAGTTGATGTTTTGCTAATAGAGCTTAACTGACTCTCTTGTAGATTGTAGTGAAGGCTAGAGACACTTGTGACATTAGGTCCATGGCGGTTTGTGTAGGTCACACAGGAGCTTCAACAACGTCTGGCCGCCGACGGCAAGACTGCAGCTTCCAGTATTGGCTCCCTTGCTGCCTCCATCCGCTCCTTAGTCAAGTTCGTAAACACCAGGAAATGTAAGTTTATAGTAATAAAAATTTTCGAATTGGATTATTACTAAAATAAACACAACAAATACCATATACTATTCTAGTTTCATAAAGATCGTGTCTATGCCTCTCTTACTGCGCATTTTGTATACTTAAATAAGTGGCCAGACTTCCGCTAACTTTCCTACCAAACGATGTTTGTACCTCGTGTTTCAGGCTTTACCAAGGCCATTACTGTAGAGCTGAAGGGCGAGAACAGCGTGGACACCGAGATTCCAATTCCCAAAGGTGTCTTTGCTGCTGATGATGTTCCACAGGCTTTCTGTGCCCTTCAAGGTTTTCAACAGTCTGCTGAAGTCTCGCAATCTGTTGTAAGTCCCCTTGACATTATTAGTATTGTAAAAATGTTTTGATAGATGACTCTGTGAATGTCAGTCAGTCAGTCAGCTTACTTGAAAAAGGAATAACGGAGTGACTCTGGTCTTGAAAATAACAATCAAAACTAATGTTTAAGCTGATACAAATACTGCTGTCAATTTGGAATTGGAATGGCATGGAACTGACATTTATTGACATAGAGATAGGTAAAACGTATAACATCCTGTGAAATTTTCAGGCTGTTCCTGCCTATGGACAGGGGGCAGGCTATGGAACAGGGGCAAGCTATGGAACAGGGGCAGGCTATGGAACAGGGGCAGGCTATGGAACAGGCTATGCCAACTACCCAGAGTCAGATGACCGCCGCTTCCTGGGTGTCTCTGTGGTGTGCAAGGCGTTCTCGGACAAGATCCGCGTGACTGTCGTTGACCAGAGCCAAGGAGCCGGCAACAATGTCGCTGCTGTCTACGTGCAGGTGAAGGCCTGTTCCCTGCCGCCTGCTGCCTTCTCTCCCGGTCAGGTGTATGGCTACAAGGCCAACAAGTACTGATCTCCTAGACAACAAGGACACATCTCAGATAGTTTATGGCACGTTGATGATATTTGAGCAAATGAATGACAATAAGCCATCAACGTGAGCAGCACACTCATCTGACAGGGTCATAAGATCAAATAACATCATACACTTTACAGAGACTGCTTTTTAGTTCTTTTTCTATGGCTGCATGACATCGATCTCTTATTAACTTGAACTTTTCGTAACTTCAAATCAAGACCTTGACCAACGGTTCAGATGGCAGTGTTGTAAATCTTGTAATAAATGGGTCACTGTTGTGTGTACACTGTGTTAGACTACTAGCGGTAAATAAACTTTCTTGTATTTGACATTACATTTCCCGGCTTGCGTGGATGTGTTTCCATATGCTCACTTCATCTGCACATTTGATGTTGACATAGAAGACACCGCCTGTTTCTGGTTCTAGAGCTACTCCCGAGATGCCTCACGACTCTGTACGCAGACTCCTGTATACACATACAGTACACCTTCCGACTTTGTACACATGTTGTACTCTTTTCAACTCTTTACACACACTGTGAACTTTACTATTCTGTTCTGAAACTGAACACCTTGAGATTATGTTTACACTTCGGACACACTACGCTTCTGTTCCAATACTTGACACATAATTATTAAATACCAAGACAGCCGCCGCCTGCTATATTGCTTCATTCTTATTTTTAAGTAATTTGTAAAGATAACCAGAAACAAAGCCTGGGAATTAATAAAGAAGACTATAACAATTAATCTTAAAACAAGGAAAAAATGCATGGCATACAAAAAAAAAACAACAACAACAAAAACAAAAATAAAACAACCAAAAAAAACAACAAACAAACAAAAAACGCAATACAAGTGTACCTGAATTGACAAATAGCCGAAACTGTAAACATCACATCACTACTGTGGGACATCACTTCAGTGTCGGAAAACAGTTGATGTGCATGGCTCTTAAAATTGGAATACTGTCCCCACCCTTCACTTGTGCATGTGGCATGGCACCAGTCTTATCGGTAACAATCAACAAGCCTTCGTCTAAAGGACCTCAAAAACATATCTTTACTGCTGATACTTTGCTGCAGCCATACATATCCCAAGCTATTAACACAAAGAAATTCTTTGACTTATAAAGCAATTTTCTAGTAAATAATATAACATGTTGCAATCTTTTATAGAAACATTTGTGTCATACCTTTAAATAAGACGAAACCAGTCAATAAAGTTCTGATTTTTAAAAAAGTAGTTGAGAGGTAGTGCGATGCTTTTTATGGAAGCTCAACTGTCACTCTTTGGTGCAGTGGCTTAACTTTTGCAGACAGAAATAATTTTCCATAATGACAACTCTTGTAAGAACATCACACTAACGGTCACAAACTAGTGTCAGAGAGATGCACAATGACCTGCTTTTACTGAGCACGAAGCTTGGTGTGACAGCTCACCATCAAAACTTTAGGAATTGTAGAAAAGGAATCAGTCTGAAGTTGCCACTGCTGATACACATACACATACCTCAAATGTCAGTTATGGCAAGATGGCGCTGACGTGGCAGTAGAAATAAAATGATGTAGAAATTAAAAGTGGTTGAGACACAAAATTAAATCCAGGAATATATGAAAATGAGTTATAGATGCACAGGTCAATAGTGCATAAAAAGCTCGAACTCGTATCAGCAAGAAAAGACGAAAAGCGACGGACAGCTAAACCCCACTAGCCAGTTAGATCTTAAGGGACGTCACTCTCTCGACTGACGTAAGCCGGGTTGTATTATGTCCCCTGTTCTCTGTACAGAGAAAAATAGATGAGATACCAAGAAAAATATTTTTAATTTGTTATTCTCAGGTTGTACGGCTCTTAAATCTGGGGTTTCCAGGTCATGAAACTGTTGACTAAGTACACATTGGTGCAAACGTATTTTAAATGTAGATGCCTGAAGACCAAATAATGATCAAAGTCAGTCTGGGAAGATTATATATTGTTTGTGACGTTTTTCCAGAAAGAGAATGAATACAAAATGGTTTTTAAAATTAGTAGTATTTGAATTTAAAGAAACATTAGCAAAAAAAAAAAAAAAAAAAAAAAAAAACAAACAAAGAGTTCAGAATTTTTTTCAAATTCATAAAGCGTGGCTATGTCACACGTTTTCTTCGTATATTGAACCGGATGCCTGTATAAACCCAAACTAATCATAGACTAAAAATAATTGGTCACAATTGTTTTATAAGGGTTTCAAAGATGTTCTTGTGTCAAAAATATATTTTATTTTTAAAAAGTATAATTCATTATCATCACCATCACCACCATGATCATTCGGCAATAGCAAGGAGAGTCAAGGAGGATAGTAGCGATTCGCAGGACGTCGTTCCTGTCAAGGGAAGCTGCTCGGAGGAATAAGGGGAAAAATGGCATCACATCTAGATTTTTATATAGAGCTGGTTTACAACACTGACAAGAACACTGTAAAGATGGCTACAAAACGTAATATTAAAACTAAAATATAAAAACCTTCAGCAAAAGCGATTAAGAGCACACGGCTGGCATGAGTGCGTGCGTGTGTGAACCTACATGTTGAGCCTTCTCAAAAATTGAACTGGAGTTTGGACGATGATTGACATTTCATTATTCTACGGGCACAACAGACAGGTAAAATAATTTATTCATATGACTTTAAAATGTGTCATGCCCACAGCGATATGTTACAAAATCAACTGCTCGCTATCTTTATGGCAAACATCAGTGCTATCTGATGATGCATCTTTAATGCCATGTAAGCATCTTTTAATTGCTTTTTTGATGTTTCAAATTCATTTGGCGATACCCTCTAACAGTCAAAGTCCCGCACAATGAAAGCCCTTTAGCAATGTCGAGAATAATTGTCTACGCATAATTTAACATCCGTGGGAAAATTATTTCCCATGCAACAGGTACAACGCTGCTGCTCTGAGAATACGACACTGTTTAATATAAAGATATTATTCAAACTATAAAACAATCACATCCATGCCGAATCGCTCTCGGAAACGATATAAACTATTGCTGACACATCAGAAATCTGGAAAAAGCCGATGACATCATTGAAGCCCTAGGGTTACCCTGAAGAGTAAATACAAATTTGCAAAGAAACCTTTCCATCGGCCTACACATAAAAAGTCTTAGTTTTATAGCTACAGATTAAGTATATATACACGTCTGCGTCTCCTTCACAGGAGTTTCAACAGCTGCAGTTCAAATCCTGTTCTTTGGGGACGACAGTCGCTGGATCTGACCCTGCAGAGTTGCTTTTCACAATGGCCTTCTACTCCACCTTGTCGGTTGTGGGCTTTGGTCTTGTCCTGGCGACTCTGACTTCAGCTGAAACGTATTCTCCTCCTCAACCACCATCACCACCACCTTACCTGTCGGGTGCAGGTCCACAGAAAGTATCGTCAGGCTCATACCTGCCCCCTGCAGCATCGTACTCCAAGAGCCAGTCATACCCAGGCGGCGATCCCTATGAGTATCAAAATGGAGGGTATGGCGGTTCTATTGTACTCTAACAAAAATATTGTATTATACATAATGTTAATACATTTGTAAAGTTCACTATCGAATATATAATGTCGTTCTTTAAATGCTATTTTTTCCTTCATTTGTTTCATTCCATCCCATAACGGGTGTGGCATTATCAGCCATAGGGGAGATCTGATGGAGTGTAGAAGAGGTCAATTCCCACCAACAGAGTCAGTCTCGTGCCCGACTGAGAAGGGTTTATTATATAGACAAATTATTAGGTCTTCAAGGAATTTTCCAATCCACTAGCAAGTTTGTCTTAGATAGTTAATGCCGTAAAAGTTTAGATGATTTCAAAAGAACTACTTTCTTAGAAAACATCTAAATCACAGGTCCTGGCCATGTTCTGTTGTCTTCAAGCAATCGGCGTGAGAAAAGTTGTCAGACAAACGGTCTCTGTGTAAAGAAGAAAGGAATATCATGCAAAACTGAATGGCAGCTTTACTGGCAATAGAATTTGTAGAAATCATCACAAAAAATCAGAGCCTCACACTCAGCCTGCTTTCTCGAAGGATGGACACAATATGACTAGTCTTTTTTCTTCTCATCCTTTCCTATGTCTTCAAGAGGATTTCTGAGCTTCTGTAAATGCCGGCAAAACTGCTCACAAAATTCCAGCATCGTATCACAATTTTCTTGTCGAATCGGTCACAAATTGTAGTCAGTTTGTTTTCCTTTGTGCAAGACTATGTATTTCAGTGGATTATGATCGTGTGTGAGCAGGTACAAACAGCCTTACGGACCATTGCCCACTTACTTCAAGTCACCCTACAACCGTTTGTCTGTTAATCCTGATGTCGACGAATTGGACAGACTGTTTGCCTTAATTGACAGTGAGTCACTTTGTATGACATAGATAATCTCTACTAATAACCTTTTTTCATGCAATGGCTGCTGGGTGCTTTTCATTTATAATTTATTGACTCATTAGTCCGTATTAGAATGTGAAAATATTTCCAATCGGCCATGAGTTAACGAATGACTAATATTATATCAAATTAACATGTAGTTTCAGTTTCCCATTTAATGGAGTCTTAGCAACGAAATAATTCCATTTTGACATTTTTAAACACGGTAATGGCGGTATTTGAGGGCTGATCTATCAACACTAGCTGCTAAAAGGGTTTCAGCTCCAGACATGCTATAAATTTAGAAGAAAAGGCAAGGCCCAAAACGTTGATGAAGCTCGAACCCAATGAATAAAAGCGAATTTTAACATGTTTCTTAACCTACTTCTAAAGTGAGATGTCAAGGTCTACCAGCGTGTTGTTTGTTTTCTTCCAGCTCTAATTGAGATAGTAGACTTCGCTGCCGAAAGCTTGGCGAACATAGACTCCCAGCAAAGTGTCCTGAAGAAGCAGGTGACCCAGCTGACTATCCTGGACCTGCCGGCCTTGGAGGAGCAGAACGTTGTCGAGGACAAGCAGCTAAGCGAACTGGAGCGGAGGGTGAGCGTTTGTGGGTCAGAGTGTGCGGTGGGTGACACTGTCATGATGACTGAGTTACTCTGTTTTGTCGGTGGTAATGATAGTTCTAACCTCAATAATTTTTCTTTGTTTTTTTAAAGTGTTATCTTTAGTCTTCCTCATGACAACGCAATTAAGAATACGTGAGTGCTTGTTTATATCTACACAGAAGCACTCACCTGCACGCGTACACCCGTACAAAAACCAACCAACCAACCAACCAACCAACCAACCAACCAACCAACCAACCAACCAACCAACCAACCAACCAAACAAACAAACAAACAAACAAACAAACACTTATTCAATGTTTTATGTCCAGGTGGGTGACCTTGAGGACCTTATTGGCGACCTAAAGGCGAATCTGGAGGATCTGGAGTACCTGAACGCTGAGAACGCCAAGGACATCAAGGACCTGGAGATCGCTCTGGCCAACGAGCAGTACATCGACTCCACTCAAGTGCGCGACATCGCCTCGCTCCTGGCGGCCGTTCAGAACCTCAAGACCAAACTGATCAGTGTACGTGTAATGTTAAATATAAAGATGACTGGATAAGGACTATCTACCTGCCTGCAAGGGTGCCTGTGTTTACATATGACCCACGTATTGGCCAATGGTTTTGAATAAATAATGACTAAATTTAGGCGTACGTGCATATTTCTGTGTATGTCAGTGGGGGTGTGGAGAAAGAGAAGAAGAAAGAGAAAGATGAGGACTAGAAAGAATTGACTTGTGAAAAACAATGTCATTTTTCTTCAATTTTGTCTTTCCTTTTCTTCCTAGTGAACATCATTTAAAAGACGGTAAGTTCTTTGTAGCTACAATTCACAGTGACACTTTTATGTTTTATTAATCCTTACATTTTGTAATAAAGGAGTAAATGAAATGAGAATTACATTACAGATTGCCAAAAGCAGATTCGTGTTCCTGGACAACGATATCCAAAAAGTCATCGGACTATTCAATTCTACACGTGACCTGGAGACATCCAGAATGTGTGAGTACACAGAATTAACTATTGAACAAGAAGATAAGAGGTCTTTCAGAACCCGTTCACAAGCTGAGATAAAATTTCTTTAAAGAGTTATTTGGGTCTCTTGAAACAGTAAAAGTATAGCAAATGGCGTGTTTACATGTTTCATCATTAATTATCTTGTCTCGTGTTATGTCTTTCAGGCGAGACTGGTGTCACCACACTGACTGCAGATGACCGTCGTAACACAGTCCTGTTCAACACAGACTTTGGCGGGCAAGTTCCTCAGATAGACTATGGCATTGTTGGTATTAAGAGCAAATTCATAGGTGAGCAGTCTTCCAAATATCCTCCGTCCGGCAAGCCATATGATCCCAAGTATCCCCAGTACGGCAAGCCATATGATCCCAAGTATCCCCCCTACGGGTCCTCACCTTACAACGATCGTGAACCTGGAATTCTGGGAGACCTTGTTGCCGCCTTGGCCACACCAGAGTCCATCACCTTGCAGCTGGTGGACGGGGCGTTCAATGTCGCTGAGACTGTGTCGGTGGACGTGGCTTGGCAGGTGTGCTCCGTTGGGCCCGGCACCCGCCTCGCTAAATACTGACCTCCTCACCTTCCGACTGATTACCTTTGACCACCCTGGGATGACAAGGATGCCGATATATTCGCAGATTTTATGATGCTGCTTTCTTACCTTTGCTCATGTTTCAACGTCAGTCCGAAAGGAAAAGATGTCTGTACTATGAATGACGGGATATTATTGTAAACAGAGAATCAACGACGAAAACGAAGAACACTTTGCTAGATAATCAATCAGCATCCCGTCTAGGAGTATTAATCAGAAGATAAGGATGTTAACAATAGAAAAAATGAGACAATTCAAATGTCTGTGACACAGTGAAAGCCTTGAGAGGCATCTGAAGATTGCTGTGACTGGTTTTGCTGTACAGCATCTGTAATCTTCTGTAACACAAACTTACAGATGTAGAGCAACAGAAAAAAATGAAATGTCTTTTTTCTTAAATGGAGTCAAATAAATATAAAGCAATTGCCATAAAATACTTTTCTAATGTTGCATATTTCAATGTGGATTGTGTATACCTGTGCACGCGTGTTTTAGTCGTTGACAATTCTCATAATACAGATACATGTGATTATATACACACTGTTCTCTCTCTCTCTCTCTCTCTCTCTCTCTCTCTCTCTCTCTCTCACACACACACACGGCGTAAATCTCTCTCTCTCACACACACACTGACGCCCACACACAAGCACATCAACACATTTTAAAACCATCTGTCTTTTGCCACTCTGATACTGAGAAGTCGTCTCCATCCATTCATGACATACCTAATGATTCACAGAAGATAAAATTAATTTTTTTTAAATGCATTCAAGAATCGTGAGAGACGATGGACCCTGATAACAGCTTAAATAATCACATATGATCTACAACAGGGAAACAACAAAAAACTTTTTTAGACAAAAAGAAATAACTCTTACATACCTCTACAGGCAAAAAGACATAACTCTGTCTCTACAAAGGTATATGTGAATTCATATACCTACAAATCTACAATAGAGACAACTACAATCAAAACAGAATTTTAAACATGATAAACGTTGATAGCAAAAATGTATATTAATAGGTTACTACAATTATTCTCAATTTACAGAAAAGGAGTCAGCGAAATACTTCTACCGGCAAGATATATATATATATCAATTCAAATTAAACACTCTCATTTTGACATTTTCTCTTTATACAGTGTAAATCTCTACCACACAATTGTTGTTTTTAACATCGTGTTCAAACTTTTTTTCTACTGTTAAATAAAATGTCACAGGCATGTTCAGTTTTAAAGGGACGAAATTCATGGCAAAACAATCCCAACATAGTTTGTCGAGGGTTTACTCCCTTAGTTTTTCTGGCACAGTGAGGTGTATTCTGCGACTCAGCTATTCTTCTACACTAACTAGTTGTGCGATACAGTATTGCTACATATAACTAGTTGTGCGATATAGTATTATAAAGCACGAATTTTAATTTTAAAAAAGTTTTCAACTAATTTGAAGGACTTCACGAAAACGAGGGGTTATTTGTCTTTTAGTTAAATCAAAAATTAAACTATTCATTTCAGAAAGTAGCCTAGAATGTAAAACACATGCAGTACAATTAAGAATATAATGGAATCAAAACCTTTACTGTCAGACATACTAATATACCTTGTATACTCTTAAATATATGCAATTGATTAAATGTTTTGCGGTATGTTGTTCAGTCAGGTGGGTGTTTGTTTTTGATATGAAAGTTTCTATAAATTTCAGTCCTTGTTGTGGCGATGTCTTTCATTTAGTCTGTCTCTGATGAGAATTATTTGCTGAGACTAAAAATGGTAAAATGCATGGCAATTAATCAGTGCAATGTTCAATTATCATTTTAAAACAGAAAATTTGTCTGTGAATTTTCTTCTTTTTCTTAGAATACAAAAGCCTGATTCGCTATACAATTTTGAATTCCCTTTAAATCTCCAATCAACCAGGTATGCTTTCAACAGCCTTCGCCCCATCTGGAACTCCCGAGCATTATCCTTTAGCAGCAAGACCCACATCTTCAATACCAATGTGAAAGCTGTCCTACTGTATGGTTCTGAAACCTGGAGAGTAACAAACACCATCAACAACAAGCTCCAGACCTTTACCAACCGATACCCACGTCATATTCTTGGAATAAGGTGGCCTGAAAAGATCTCCAGCAGCAGCCTGTGGAACATAACCAACCAGAATGCCACTAGCCAAGACTTTTTAAAAAAAGCAAATGGGGCTGGATAGGACACACCCTGCGCAAACCAGCTGACACCATTGCCAGACAGGCACTTGACTGGAACCCTCAGGGGAGAGTTGGAAGACCAAAGCAGACTTGGAAAAGAACAGTAGAGAGCGAGGCAATGGACGTCGGAGCCACATGGGCCCAAATGAAGGGAGCTGCCCTATACCGGGTCCGCTGGCGAGGTGTTGTTGCGGCCCTATGCTCCTCGAGGAGTAACAAGTACTAAAGTAACTGCGCCCTGCCTATTTTGCATGTTTTTGAGTGCATGTAAGTCAATTTTTATTTTTCCTTTCTTTGGTTGGGTGGTTTGTATGTTATGTACATTTTGTGTTGATATTTTAAAATTACTTTCTTGATTACATAATGCGTTATATAAATAAATATTGTTAACAGTGTTATTATTATGGCTATTAGTTAATTAGGCAAACTTGTACAAACTTGATGTATAGTCTTTACCTACTCTCTAGAAAAATGTACCCCACAAAACCTTGAAGTTACATATGAGATGTGAAATAACTAAAGCTTGGACAATGACAGTGTGTGTGTCTGTACGACCTGTCTGTGTGCAAGCATGGAGGTCTGCATCCCAGATACTCTCAGAACTGCTACGACACTCTAAAACCACAGTCAAACAGAAGAAAAAACGTGTTTTCTTTTCATTTTCTTTATTTGGTGTGCGCACATTTTATACAAGCAATATAACTGTAGGAACAGATTTACACAACATTTCTCTCGGTATGTACATAATTTACAACGATGTTTTAGCAGTAAATGATTTTATGCTTTTGTGGAGTTGTCCAAGAAGATGCATCAGTGTAAGCACTTTTTTTTCTTTTAAAGATTATTTGCTTAAATTTTGAGATATTTCCTTGACATTTTGAACCAGTTTGTGCGAAACCTCTCTAGCGTTCTTGTTCAGTCGAAGACAGTAGTCGTTATAATAGACTAATATTCAGCAACATAAACCGGAAAAAGGAACGCTCAGAAAGTTTACAAAAGGTTCAGTTGTCTTCCTATGGGGCTTGGGCACCGAAGGAGCAGACCCTGGCCACGACGAAGACTTTCTCCACGTCATTTCCGCCCTCGCTGGCGTCGAACGCGCGAACCAGGACATTGCCGTTGGCAAACTCGCAGTCGACACGCAAGTCGAGGAAGCTGCGCCTGTTTCTGTAGTAACCATTGTTTCGGTAGTTGCCGTTGTTTTCATAGTTTTCGTTGTCGTCATAGTTGCCGTTGTTGCCGTAGTTGCCGTTGTTGCCATAGCTGCCGTAGTTGCCGTTGTTGCCATAGTTGCCGTTGTTGCCATAGTTGCCGTTGTTGCCATAGTTGCCGTTGTTGCCGTAGTTGCCGTTGTTGTAGTTGCCATAGTTATTGGGATATCCAAAGTAGCGCTGTGAACAACAGAGAAATCCCACGCACACAGCGATATTAATGTCAGGTAAGGACGAAGAGATATTGCAAACATTTGGGAATTATGCAAATTAAAGCGTTGGAAATCGCGAAAGCGAACTACTTACATTTTTACATTTGTAGTGATAGTTCTAGTGCTGGCAGTGACAGAGACAAATTTCTAAAAGTGTTCACTTAGAAATTACGAACTTGAGGAAGGGGCAGATATTGAAGAATTAAATGAGATTAATTAACAATGTTAACTTCCGACTTCAGAAATATGTCAGACCTTGCAGTAAGTCTCATTAGAAGGATGATAAAATAGGAAAAGAAAGATGTTACGATTGTAATAAAATACCCGAGGAGATCGTCTTTCAAAGCAGCATTGGGACAGTAATTTCGATGTCAGGCTCGCAACAAACAACTAAGTAAAAAGGGACTGTAATCACTAAATCAGCTAGTTTGTTAATGACTGGAATCTCTTTGACAGCCTTGCATAGAGCAGCAGTAGAAATGTCAGAAGATAAACTATGCTAAGGCTCTGGAGCCAGCAGGTCACAGGTCACAAGGTCGAGACTCTCTTAGGGATGCAAACCTCGCTTCTGTCGAGGTTCAGCTTGCTCTTGTAGCCCTGGATGCTGCAGTACACTTGAGGAGTACCAGTGAACAAGCCATCTGGTATGGAGATTGTGCCAGCAGCCACGTTCTGCTTTCCGAAGAACTCCACCACAGTTTCACCAGAGACGCCTGAAAATTCAAGACACCAGTTGTAAGTAATCATCATCCTGGAAGAAATAAACAGATATTTTAACTTGTAATGCTTGATCCTCAAAGACCGTTTATTATCCTTCTAAAAAATTGGCAACGAGAAAAGAAAAGGCAGAAAAAAAAATCAAAGAAAAGAGAGAGGAGGGGAAAAAGAAGAAGAAAAGTGTCAACTTCTAGTTTTATGCTGAACTTGGCATTCAGAATTTTGACGGAGAAAAAAGAAGAGTTGAAGCAAAGCCAGAGATATGCTCGAATGGTAGCAAGGAAAAAAACAGCCAAAGGAGGGTAGGAGTCGATGACAAAGTTGCCGAAATATAAGAGAAATATCGAGAGTCGCTCACAGAATCGGGTGTCGATGAGGTTAACGGTATCATCTATGGCGGCCTCCAGTCGTTCAAGCTCAGCCTCGGCATCGTTGGAGTTAAATTTGATACTTTTTCTGACAGTAGCAATGCTCTGCACAACCACACGTGTAATCAAATATATTAAAAAGGTCGGATAGTATATATATATACATTCACAAGTGCATACATGTATGTATATATAAACCACACCTGATGAAAAACGTGAAGAATACTTTTCTATCATTCTAGGTTACTTGCGGCACAGTATCTAAAATATATATATATATCCACACATGCATGCATCACATATGGTCAAAAAGGTGAAGAATACTTCTTTGTCGTCCTAAGTTATTTGAGGGACAGTGTTCAGTCACTAGACTGTAGAAGCGTTGTGGGCTAATATCGTGGAATCAAAGTACCTGGTCAGTGACCAGGGGTCAAGAGGTCCTGGTCTAGTGACCTTCTGAAAATGTGCGTGCACACTTACCATCCTACATACCGATAGAACTGAGGTCAGAGTTACAAGACTAGAGAATACATTAGTTGTATCATTGAAGGTTGACAGGAGGACCAAGCTACAAACATGTCTAGTCTGGCAGAGTTTCGTGTCTAGGGAAGCGAGCCACGTACGTTGTTGAGGGTGACGGCCACATCTTCCAGGTCAGCATCTTCCTGAACATTTACTTTCGTCAGTTCAGCGATTCTGGCCTGGAGTCGGGTGAGTTGCTCCAGGTTAAACTTTGCTTGAGCATCTGCACCCTCCACGCGAGCAATCACAGCAGCGGCTCGCAGTGCATCCTGCTTGATCTGTTGCAACATACAAATCCAACAATTTATTTGTTCATCCTCACGGATTCTCTATTTTCCCCTCCCTCTCCTTCTCTCTCTCTCTCGTCCTTGTAATAACACAGTGGGATCAGTATAATATTGATAGAACAAAGACCACGACGGGTGTGGAGACCTACCCGTTTAAAAATGTCCTGGAGTCTTTTGTCCTGTTCGGCTTCTTTCTCCCGAATATCATTCAAAGTGGTGTTGTTGATATCTTCCAGTAAATTGAAGACGCTGTTCGCGTTGTCTGTGGCATTGTTCAGCTGCTGAGCGACTTGATCCTCGAATTCACTCACTCCTGCAGAAGAGAGGGAGAGAGACGGGGATAGGGTAACATGTCAATCCTTTAAGTCAATGATATTTTTTAAAAGGAAGGGAGACCACTTTCGTGAGTTGGCGAGTGATGCCTTACAGTCAAAGTAATTTTTTAAAGTGCAGAAATCTTATTCGATCAAAAAAAAAAAAAAGAAAAAAAAAAAAGAAAACTGTGTTGCTTAATTTTGAAATCACTCAGTTACAGCGACAGAAACAAATACAAATAAAAAGTAAAAATCGCAGTGGTCATCCTAATGGAATAATGTCAGATGGTCGAGTTCACAGTCAATGGAAAGAGAATAAGAGGCGGATGAATAGAAGAAATGAGGTACAAGGACAGCAGACTAGTCACAGCAGGTGTCACACCATCAGCAGCAACTCACTTTCCAGACGCTCCAGCAAAGCCTTGATGTCGTAGGGAGAGATGTTGGCGTAGTCGTAGACAGATGTCGCTGCGACACCGGCCACCAGCATACAGACTGCTGTCAGGACGTACATTGTCGTTGTGCAGACGTTAATGGAGGTACTACGAGAAACTCTGCACAGGAGACGGGCTGTGCACTCTTGCGACAACGACACCTGGAGGAGCGGACCCGTGTTTTATAGGGAGTCGCTTGTGTTGGGGGGAGAGGCACCTTTGTTTCGTCCCACTGCTCCCCGTCTCCCACTTCTATCTCTTCATCTCTGGCACGTCCTGTCCTGCTAATCATCAATGCAAAGCAGTTGCTCATCACGCATGCAGAACCGAACTTTAAAAGTGTTTGATATTCAGAAGAGATCAGAGCATTTGCAGGTGTAAAACTCTCGTCTCTACATCTTTCATCTCATCTGGAGCTAAACGCTCCTTCCTTTTCCCCAACTTCCTCTAATCACGTAGATCGTCTTCTGTCACTCTCCATGCCCCTTCTCATTCTATCCCTCTATCATCCCCTCCACAACCCTATTCTTATTATTCAAATTAACTTTTAAAATTTTTATACGACTTTACGGTTGGGGTACCGGCACGGGCAAACAAGCCCCGGGATGAGCGATGTAACAAAGATCAGCCCCTGGGTCAGAGTGAGAAAGTGAACGACCATGTAGGTGAGATAATTTTAAGAAAGAAAATACCTGAGTGAGGGTGGTATTAGGGACAGCCTGTATCTCCACATCAAAACACACACGTGGCATGTATTTAAGACAACTAGCTTCTTTGAACTCCATTCAAACACAGTTCTGGTTAACCAATTAATTTTTTTTAATGAAACAAACAAAAAATTTCCTTGGTAGTTTAAACTATAAATAATGCGAATGAATCTAAGAAACTTGTCCTTTATGATGTTATTTTGTGGAAAGGGGAACATGAAAATATTAACCCTAACCCTAACCCTGAGTAACATCGGAGAAATAATGAGTATCTGTCGTTCATTAAAGGATGATCTTTTTGTTTCCTCAGGGGACAAGCTTATCGATAAAATCTGTGTTCTCAGTTGTATTTCCATGACAAAACATCGACATCTGAGAGATAAAATCGCCATGCTTAGGGGCCATGAAGAAGATGACAAATTATTTCCAAGCACGTTGGCATGCGATCTTTATCGTCTGATCTTCAAAGTTTACAGTGACTCAGGACATCGACATTTCTTTCCTTCCTTCCTTCCTTCCCCGCCATTAATTGCTGATGTCTGCGCCATTAGTACACAGCACAACAGCGAGATAAGCTAAAAATACAGTTATCTGCTATGTATAAAACATGAAATTATCACAAATATCAGCCCTCAAGGTAGTGGATGAAAACAGGCACGTGACCTGAATACTTGCCGAGGTATAAATAAAATAAAGAAATCAGAGGAGAAAAATCAAGACAACAAGAAGAGAAAGCATTGAGAGTTCCAATTCTAAAGAAATTTGTTGATCTTTCTTTTTTCTTATTTTCTTTCCTCCTGTGTTTGTTGTTTTCTGTGTGTTTGTAACAAAATAATCATCTTCTCGAGCGTTAACTCTCCCATGACCATGTTTTGATTACTTTTCAAGAGAATTTCAACAAGAATACTGAAAGATAAAACATAGCCAATACATCCTTTATACTAGCATGCATGATTTACTGAGTTTAACGATTGAGCTTTGTTGATAGCTTTGTTGATAACTGTGTATATGACAGCTGTCACTCAAGTGAACACCACGCCTCCTGCCCTTTCGTATTTTATTTTCTCTCTTTTCTTGCTCGCTCGCTTGTTATCTCGAAGATCATGGTGTGGCCTCCATGTAAGCAACAGTTACACGTTAGAATCTCCTGCTACGGAGGTCCATCCCTTTGTCCATGGCATTTATTAACATGATAATGATAATGTAAGATGGTAAAGTCTTTATTGTGCCACGACGGCAATGGACTTGCAAACATTTGTTTTCCTTTTAAGTAGACAACAATGTGAAATTTCCTGCACATCTGTGCCTCAGCAAATCCATGCTACTATTAAATATCACCACCCATAATTCAGTTAATTTTGCAATTCTTATTTGTATACCAAATGACCGGAAGTGACGTGACCCTGAATACATTGACCCTCGTGAGTCCTGCACACAGAGGGCGTGCTGTATGCAGTCCTGTAGATAAGAGAGAAGATGTAACCGTCTAATGCTCAAGTACTGCATCACGCCCCATCTCTTCTCCACTATGTTAAGAAATGTGTAAGGTCTCATGTCTGAGGTAAACACTATCACGTGACTTTAGTGTCTGAAGTAAATACCAGGATGCGTCATTGCTTTGTTTGTTTTAGGAGGTAAGTATTAGGATATGTGACTGGCACTGCTGTCGATAGTGACTATTAGGATGTGACATTGGTGTCTGAGGTAAATATTAGTGTTTCGAAACTAATTTCAAGACAATGGTCATCTCCTAAAGACCCCCATTCATTCAAAATTCTCTGAGTAAGCAGGACGGTTGATATTACGTTGCCAGGTTTTGTCCGTTGAAGGTCCAGGAACACGAGGGGCCGTGCAGCGTGTGTGATCCCAGACCTCTCCACCTCACCTTGGAAAAAAGTTAATAGATGAGATTGTTTACGGGACTTGAACTGCCAGGGTGGGGTAGAATTGTGATGAATTGACTTTTTAGAGGGAATTGTTGTGTTCCATACCTTCCACATGTCACGTGAAAGACTACTAGACATAATCTTGAACAAATAACATTTTAGACAAAATATTTCACTCGGTGGCTTACTTTTGTTTTGAAATAATATTGATAAGCAGCTTGTAACAAACGTTTGAATTGTAGTTATATAACAAATGAAAGCAAACAATGAGTGCGTGTGTTTCTGAGACTCTGTGTATGTGTGTAAGAGAGTGTGTGTGTGTGTGTGTGACAGAAAGAGTGCGTGTGTGTGTGTGTGTGCAACTCTCAATGGTTTTGCTCCCTTTCTGGGTATCAGCGGTCGTTTAACGTGTTATCTATATATTATTCACCGTCAGTTTTGCCAAAGGCATCGTTTTAGCATATTTTCTCATCATGAGGTTGCTGTTTGTGGTCTAATCTCTCCTTATTCCAGGCTGAGTTCGTATCTAAGTCAATTCCATCTCTGAAAGAATTATCGGCTTGCTGTACTACGAGAGCTGATATCAGAGAATGTGCAACAGGAGCAGTGACAGGCAGAGAAAGTGTCTGTTGTAATATTAAAGTTAGATGATAACAACTGATACGAGCAGAGGAAAGAGTTTTCTTTTATTCCTCCTCTGGCATCTGAGAAACAAATTTAAGAAAAGAAATCCCTTCTCACTCTCGCGTGTTAGAGGATTTGTACACACACACATACACACAACGAGACCTCCTCCCCCCAACACACACGCAAACAAACAAATACAAAGATATTGAAAGTTTGCATAATTGTTTTAATTTTATTATTCAGAGTAAACTGAAAGAGAAATTTGATTTCGTCCAAGGTACTGCTGCTGTAAGTATTAACAAAGTGAATGTCGCTGTACATCCAAAGAACTAATGTGTCGAAGAGATTTATTTTGCAAATAAAATATACTTTTTGATTTGAGATGCTCTTCTTGTATTTATCTGTAATATTCCGGGATAATTTGCGACTTTTGTTGGCATTGGTGTTCATTGGTTTCATTCTTCGAAGCTGAGCGCTATACTTGAGATAATTAGCAATAATTCAAAGAATTTCTTTTCTTCTCGGTTGGTCAGTCGAAGTCATCAGTCTGGAACTATCAGCGCATGTGCAAAACTTCCCAGCATGCAGCTCCATGGACATATCGGTATCCTTGACAAGCCGTCCGTCAGAGGTCAGAGGTTACTTAGCGAGTTGAGTTCCAGGCCCGATGGAGCACGCCTGCCACGCCACGTCCACAGACTCCGTTTCAGCATCGTCGAACGATTGATCGAGAAGTTCGACTGTTAGGCCCTCTGTGGTGGCTAACACGTAAACAAGGCTACCTACACTCCCTGCTTGACGATCTCTGTATGGGAGGGAACCGTACTGAGGATACCTTGGACCATAGGACCTGTCGTACAGCGAGCCGTAACCCGACTGAGAATATTTCAGCTCTTGTTCGACTTCGAATTTGTATCTAAAACCAGAAATACCATACAGAACCTTAGGCACTGACTGGCCGAAGTCTGAGTTAAAGGTGATGACACTGCGTCTGTCAGTCTTAGTCACGGTAGTCACGCCTGTTTCGCCTGAAAGAGAAAACAAGATAGTCACGTGATGCAACACCTCAGCAGACAATCCAAACCCTTACCTACACATTCTTGTAATAATCAACTTTTAAAGGAAACATTTGTCGAAAGACATGAATAGCTGATTATTTTTGTAAGTAGCGATCTGTAGTTACTATATACAATGTTTACTCACATATTCTGGACTTCTTAAAGGTGCCGACAGCATTCAACGATCCAAAAACATCCTTGATGTCGTTACCCAGCAATGTGAAATAGTTCTTGACAATCTGTGATTGAATGCAAAAGATTTTATTTATCTCGTGGATAAAAATGGAAAAAAAGAGATTGGTCTGTAGGGATGAAACTGTAGGGTTACGTTTAGGAAACTACAGATTGTTCTTATACAAAGATAAAAAGTTGATGAAAAGACCATGGGAGGCGGGTTAGAAAAAATACAAACCAACGCATGTACTTCCGCACACACTAATACACACGTTCACACGCATGCACAAAGGTTGTTTCAGGTCACGTGACGTCCCACGTACAATGAGCAGTTTGGTCTGCACGCTCTGAGCGGCCGACAGAAGCCTGGCGATGTCGCCCACTTGATTGGAGTCGATGTACTGCTGTTTGGCCAGAGCGATGTCCAGCTCCTTGATGTCCTTAGTGTTCTCTGCATTCAGAGACTCCACCTTGACCATCGTGGCTTCCAGATCACTAAGGCGCTTTTCAAGAACGTCCAGCTGCAAATACCACACGGAATTAATGTGTTTGTGTGCGTGCATACGATATATATATATATTGGCGTGAGTCATTGAAAGCCTTAAAGCTCCCTTAATAATGTTAACACTATCAATGCCACTTTATTATTTGTGATAATGACCACCATAGCAACAACCTCAAGTTCCATTCTCTCCGACACACACCTTTGTTTCCAGATCATCCGTCTTATTGTCTTGGACGATGTTCGTCTCCTCCAAGCTCGGCAGGTCCACGACCGTCAGCTGCGTTATTTGCTTCGTCTGCAAACTTCCCTGGGAGT
>SRHC01003137.1:154432-168726 GCA_004794325.1 Pomacea maculata
CTTACCTACATATTCTTGTAATAATCAACTTTTAAAGCAAACATTTGTTGAAAGACATAAATGGCTGATTATTTTTGTAAGTAGAGAACTGTAGTTGCCATTTACAATGTGTACTTACATATTCTGGAATTTTCAAAGGTGAGGACAGCAGTCAACGACCCAAAAATATCCTTGATGTCGTTACCCAGCAACGTGAAATAGTTCTTGACAATCTGTGATTGAATGAAAAAGATTTTATTTATCGCGTGGATAAAAATGGAAAAAAAAGATTGGTCTGTAGGGAGGTGACTGTAGGATTACGTTTAGGACACTACAGATTGTTCTTATACAAAGATAAGAAGTTGATGACAAGACCATGGGAGGCGGGTTAGAAAAAAATACAAACCCACGCATGTCCTTCCGCACACACTCGTACACACGTTCACACGCTTGCACAAAGATTGTTTCAGGTCACGTGACGTCCCACGTACAATGAGCAGTTTGGTCTGCACTCTCTGAGCGGCCGACAGAAGCCTGGCGATGTCGCCCACTTGATTGGAGTCGATGTACTGCTGTTTGGCCAGAGCGATGTCCAGCTCCTTGATGTCCTTAGTGTTCTCTGCATTCAGAGCCTCCACCTTGACCATCGTGGCTTCCAGATCACTCAGACGCTTTTCAAGAACGTCCAGCTGCAAATATCACACGGAATTAATGTGTTTGTGTGCGTGCATACGAAATATATATAAATTGGCGTGAGTCATTGAAAGCCTTAAAGCTCCCTTAATAATGTTAACACTATCAATGCCACTTTATTATTTGTGATAATGACCACCATAGCAACAACCACACGTTCCATTCTCTCCGACACACACCTTTGTTTCCAGATCATCCGTTTTATTGTCTTGGACGATGTTCGTCTCCTCCAATCGCGGCAGGTCCACGACCGTCAGCTGCGTTATTTGCTTCGTCTGCAAACTTCCCTGGGAGTCCAGGTTAGCCAAACTCTGGGCAGCTAAATCCAGCTGTGAAATCAGGCCTGCAAGAAAGCAAAAGACGATTAACGATTGTTCTCCATTGGTTTGGGTGTACACGCCCACACATGGCATGATGGTCAACAAGACTTCAATGCTCCTGAGGTCATGTACACGCCATGGTAAGTCGGTGTAAAAGCGGAGACCAAATATCAACCTGGCTAACTTATCATTTCACATTCAATGACAGATGTGTGAGTGGAGAACTGACCAAACACTGGGAACTAAAGGACTCGTTATAAAGGAAGCGCACGAGGATGTAGAGCATGACTCACTGTCAGCGGCGGCAAACAGTCTGTCCACTACATCATTCTCAGCTTCATCCTCCAATCGTGATCGCGAGTTGGCGAAGTAAGGCAGCTGTTCGTAAGGCTGCTTGTTGTAGCTGTTCAGACATCATGATGAACTGCTCTTAAACAGCTAAGGAAAGCGGATTGACATACATCTAGATACCTCAACATTTCACCTTTCCTATTTTCATGTGCAACTTTAAGCTGCTGGAAGTAATTTTAACTCAAGATATATTTAACAGTGCAGGAGATATATCATTATTTTGTCACACCTACATCAAAAATAAAATGTCTAATTTTCAAATCTCGTACTCACAGTTCAAAATCATTTTAAAAACAAAGTGTTTTCGTGCCAACCAACTTTGATCGTCAACGTAAAACCGTAGCACAAAATATTTACAGTAAGACTTTTTATTCAATGGTTAACACATGTCTGAAGTATCATATTTACTTGTACAACTGATTCTAAGTATAAACAAATCATCATACCCATCCCGTTGATATCCATTGTAAGAACCATCTTGGTATTGCGAGTTGTAGAGAGAGGGGTAGGGGCGCGCAGCAGGTCCTGAGAGTGTCTTGTAAGGTTCCGGCTTATAAGGGATGGGCTTGGTTGTAGTCGCTAGTGGCGGTGGTGGCGGCGGTGGTCGGTTGAATGATGCTGGCTGTGACGGATAAGGGGGCACATGTCGTACAGCGGAGACCATGGTCGCCAGGACAAGACTGACGACGACAGCGATGACGGACGCCATTGTGATAGACAACTCTCTCTGCAGGGTCAGGAAGCAACAGGATCTGAACTGCAGCCGATGACACGACTCGGTAGAAGAAGCAGAAGTGGTTATATACCCACAATGGAGGCATAAATCAAAGATTCTTAGCTGAAGGGGGAACGACACATTGTATCAGAATGTTTTATCTTTATTTCGTATAGTGACTACATGGTAGATCAGATTTTTATATTATCAGCGACTTTTAATGTCGTTCGAGCTGCTACTAAGTTCTGGGTCACGTTTTGATGTTAATGAGTGTCTTTCGTTAGGATATGTATCTTATGGTACAATCCGATCAGCCTTTAGCAGTTTTCGTGGTGCCGTGTGCAAATGAGAAAAGACTGTCGACCTTGTACACGACTACAAGAGAGAAACATAAGTAAGCAGTTTATACTCTACCAGCAACAAAAGTACCTAAGATGTAAGGACCCAAAGGCTTTTTTAAACATTCTAAATAAAAATATAGTGATAAAAGAAAGGATGAAATCCCAACCTGCAATAAATTCTTACAACACTTTAAGGAGATTTGTGTAATGATACAGTTGAGACTGGACAATCTACCTGTGGACATAACTGAAACTAGCAATAACTATCTCAACACTGAAGTATCTGAGAGTGAGGTTGCCAATTGCCTAACAAAGTTTAAACGAAGCAAAGTTTGTGGAAATGACAATATATAATAAATGAATTTTCAAAATTCTCAAAAATAAAAACTATTTACTGCCCTCTTTAACCTCAGACTAGCAACAGCTCATGCCCTCAAAAAAATGGACAGCGGGGATTATAGCATCAGTTTTTAAAAAGAAAGTGATCCAAATAGCTACTTTGTCATCAGTTCTTAGCTGCTTTGATGAACTTTCCACAAGTGCCGTTAATGAATGCTTAAAACACCATTTGGAAGAAAATAATCTCCTTGGGCAAGAGCAACCAGATTGTCGACAAACTTATTTACCCTTGGCCACCTTTTCACCCCTCAGTGCATTCTTGAAATCTTACTAAGTAAACAGGAGCGAGTCTTCTGCGTGTTTGCAGATTATCAAAAAGCCTTCAACAAAATAGATACAACCTGAAAAATTATTCGATTATGCCGTTAGGAGACGATTCATAAATATAATCAATCATGTATACAAAAAGTCGAAATCCTGTGTTAAAATCTTTTAGCAGACTCTGGTCTCCCACAGCAAAATGTCACCAAATAACTTTACCCTCAAAGACTGATGTCCTCCTTAAATTATTTACATTACTGTCTCTAACCCTGGCGAAGGGGTGTGTGAACTGAAAGCACTGATGTTGATCTTGGTCTTTTCATATACAACGATTCATAAACAATAAGAAGAATATTTAATCAATACAATTCCCGAGTAAATTAATAAATGACATAATTGTTAATAACTAAATTTGTTTGTGTATGGGCGTCTCTTGGGTTTTGTGAAAATTGTCTAAGCCTTTTAGTCGAGAATTAAAATATGTACAGGAAAGAGGAGGGTAAGAGGTATATAAGTGGGCCAACAGTGAGATCAGTACTTTTTATTCATTCTTCTTTAAAGTGCCGTGAACAAATCTTGGCTTTCAGTGGATTGAAACTTTGGTCTGAGCGGCCGTTAGCATGAATGGCAGCCGCTCGCCACTTGTCTTCCTCTGTCGGTCCACCTGCCCGCGGAAGCGCAAAAATATTTTGCACAGTTCCATTCTACCATGCAGCAGTATAAACCACCTTTTATGTGTTTGTTTATTGTTGTTTCTCTTGCAGACTTTGCTGACATAGCCATTGAAGTCATTCGCTATCAAGCAAGCAGCCTCGTTCTAGTAGTTGACTGAAAAAAATCGTCTGCAAGCAGTCCAGGGATTTAGTTCGTGGAGAAATAACTGACCGAATATGAGCTCGGGTGCACCACTGTCTTAATATCTGTCTTGGATAAAATTCACCTCTCAACAGTCCAAAGAAACATCCGACGATTCAACGTCTTCAACTCTGTCATCGTCTGCTCGGTGGACTTGTGTACCCACAGGTGTGTGGACACCGAGTCACGTGACTGCTCGTACCGGATTATCTGATCAGCGAAAGGTCAAGTGCCGGGGGAATAATTCACTTTTTACGGACGGCAAACAGAACTATTTATTTTTTGTCGCATTTGATTGTTTTTTGTTTAAACATTCAATGTGTTAAACGTTGGCCGGACCTTCTTGTGTACAAAGGAAGAAGAGTGCCGCGAGCGTCGCTACATGTAGATGCACACTCACAATCGCAAACATTCATAACTGCACTTTTTAGTAAACATTACAACCCTAAACATGACAACAGACACAGAAAACACTCGAACGACTGTAAAGGACGCTGATAACATCAATAAACGTTAATCTGCCATGGAGTCCGAATATGAAATAAAGGTAAAACATTCGGGTGTGTTTTTATAAAATACTTCGTTCCCCTAAAAATCTTTGATTTATGCCTCCATTGTGGGTATATAACCACCTCTACTTCTTCTTCCGAGTCGTGTCAGCGGCTGCAGTTCAGATCCTGTTGCTTCTTGACCCTGCAGAGAGAGTTGTCTGTCACAATGGCGTCCATCATCGCTGTCGTCGTCAGTCTTGTCCTGGCGACTATGGTCTCCGCTGTACGACATGTGCTCCCTTATCAGTCCCCGCCGGCATCATTCAACCGACCACCAGCGACACCAGCGTCACCAGCGACAACAACCAAGCCCATCCCTTATAAGCCGGAACCTTACAAGACACTCTCAGGACCTGCTGCGCGCCCCTACCCCCCTCTCTACAACTCGCAATCCCAAGATGGTTCTTACAATGGATATCAACGGGATGGGTATGATGATTTGTTTATACTTAGAATCAGTTGTACAAGTAAATATGATACTTCAGACATGTGTTAACAATCGAATAAAAAGTCTTACTGTAAATATTATGTGCTACGGTTACTCTTTGACGATCAGGCTGGTTGGCTGGCATAAAAGCGCTTTGTTCTGAAAATGATTTTGAACTGTGAGTACGAGATGTGAACATAAGACATTTTATTTTTGATGTAGGTGTGACAAAGTAATGATATACCTCCTGCACCGTTAGATATATCTTGAGTTATAATTACTTTTAGCAGCTTTAATCTACACACGAGAATAGTAAAGGTGAACGGTTGAGGTATGTAGATGTATGTAAGCGCACGTGCTTGTGTCCATCCGCTTTCCTGCTTTTGTGTGCGTGACTTAGCTCTTTAAGATGTGCACGTGTTTGAGTAGTTCATTGTGGTGTGTGAACAGCTACAACCCTTATGGATACCTGCCTTACTTCGCCAACTCGAGATCACGATTCGAGGATGAAGCTGAGAATGATGTAGTGGACAGACTGTTTGCCGCCGCTGACAGTGAGTCCTGCTCTACATCCTTGTGTCATTCCTTTATAACGAGTCCTTTAGTTCCCAGTGTTTGGTCATTTCTCCACTCACACATCTGTCATTGAATATGAAATGATAAGTTAGCCAGGTTGATATTTGGTCTCCGCTTTTACACTGACTTACCATGGTGTGTACATGACCTCAGGAGCATTGAAGCGTTAATCGTCTTTTGCTTTCTTGCAGGCCTGTATTCACAACTGGATTTAGCTGTCCAGAGTTTGGCTAACCTGGACTCCCAGGGAAGTTTGCAGACGAAGCTGATAACGCAGCTGACGGTGGTGGACCTGCCGGGCTTGGAGGAGACAAACATCGTCCAAAATAAGAATGCGGATGATCTGGAAAAGAAGGTGTGTGTCGCTGAGAATGAAACTTGAGGTTGTTACTATGGTGGTCATTATCACAAATATTAAAGTGGCATTGATAGTGTTAACATTATTAAGGGAGCTTTAAGGCATTGAATGACTCACGCCAATATACATATATCGTATGTACGCACACAAACACATAAATTCCGTGTGATATTTCCAGCTGGACGTTCTTGAAAAGCGCCTGAGTGATCTGGAAGCCACGATGGACAAGGTGGAGTCTCTGAATGCAGAGAACACTAAGGACATCAAGGAGCTGGACATCGCTCTGGCCAAACAGCAGTACATCGACTCCAATCAAGTGGGCGACATCGCCAGGCTTCTGTCGGCCGCTCAGAACGTGCAGACCCAACTGCTCATTGTACGTGGGACGTCACGTGACCTGACACAATCTTTGTGCATGCGTGTGAGCGTGTGTATGAGTGTGTGCGGAAGGACATGTGTTTGTGTCCGGGTATTTGAATGTGTGTGAGATAGAGGACGAGTGTTCCTGATTTTGGTTAGAATGATCCCATCTTTTGACCCGCCCCTCGTGTTCTTCTCAGGAACTTCTTATCTTTGTATAAAAACAAACATCAGTTTACTAATCGTTATCCTACAGTAAGTCACCTCTCTACAGACCAATCTTTCTTTCTATTTTTATCCACGAGATGAATAAAATCTTTTTCATTTAATCACAGATTGTCAAGAACTATTTCACATTGCTGGGTAACGACATCCAGGATGTGGTCGGGTTTTTTGATGCTGTCAGCAGCTTTATAAATTGGAGAACATGTAAGTAAACAACTACAGTTCGCTACTTACAAAACTAAATCAGGCGTTTCTTTCATTTCAACAAATGTTTGCTTTAAAAGTTGATTATTATAAGAATATGTAGGTAAGGGTTTGGATTGTCTGGTGACGTGTTGCATCACGTGACTATCTTGCCCCGTGTTTTCTCTTTCAGGTGAAACAGGCGTGACTACCGTGACTAAGACTGACAGACGCAGTGTCATCACCTTTAACTCAGACTTCGGCCAGTCAGTGCCTCGGGTTCTGTATGGTATTTCTGGTTTTAGAACTAAATTCGAAGTAGAACAACGGGTGAGATATTCTCAGTCGGGTTACGGCTCGCTGTACGACAGGTCCTATGGTCCAAGGTATCCTCAGTACGGTTCCTTCCCATACAGAGATCGTGAAGCAGGACGTGTAGGTGGCGAGGTTTTCGTAGTGGCCAATGCAGAGGGCCTAACAGTCGAACTTCTCGAAGAATCGTTGGGCGATGCTGAAACGGAGTCTGTGGACGTGGCGTGGCAGGCGTGCTCCATCGGGCCTGGAACTCAACTCGCTAAGTAACCTCTGACCTCTGACGGACGGCTTGTCAAGGATACCGATATGTCCATGCGGCTGCATACTGGGAAGTTTTGCACATGCGCTGATAGTTCCAGACTGATGACTTCGACTGACCACATGAAAAGGAAAAAAACTACTTTGAATTATTGCGTATTATTTCATGTCAATCGTTCACCTTCAGAGAATGAAACCACAGAACAACAATGCAACCAAAAGCCGCAAATCATCCCGGAACATCACAAATTAGGACAAGATGAACATCTCAAACCTAAAAGACTATTTTGTTTGCAAAATCTCTCCATACATTATTGGTCTGGATGTACAGCGACTTACACTTCAGCAGTCAATACTTACAGCAGCACCTTGGACGAAATCTAAAGTCTTTTTCAGTTTACTCTGAATAATAAAATTAAAACACTATTGCAAACTTTGAATATCTTTGTATTTGTTTGTTTGTGTTTGAGTGTGTGCGTGCGTCTTTATGTACAAACTTTAACTGTAACGTGCAAGTGTGCGAAGGGATTTTCTTTCTTAAAGGGATTCTAAAGGCAAAATAAAACTGCTTAGAATCGCGTAAAGAGTAGTATCAATTTGAATCTCGTCTATTTATATGTGTGTTCATGTGGAAAACGTTGAATGTTTTTAGTACAATGTTGTTTTTAATAAGAGAAATTACACGGGACTCTTTTTTTGCTTCCACGAAATCTCGTTCTCCGTCACGTGACCCTATGACGTGTGGTTTCCATAGTGAGAACCATGCCTCGAGAATGCGCTGCACCCGACTGCCACGAAACGATGGGAAAAGAGTCAAAAGTTTCTTTTCATCAGTTTCGTAAAGACAAGGCGATACGGAACGAATGGGTCATACCCATAGAAAGGCTCGATCCCAGTACGAAAACCTTTGGGAGCCCAAAGAGTGGGACGTATTATGCTCCAAGCCATCTTGATTGTAGATTAGTTTGGACATCACTAATCTAACACAAAATCTTCTCAATGACCACAGACACTTCATGTCGGAGACTGACGTCATAAGGAGACTGACGTCACAAGGAGATTGATGTCATAAGGAGACATATCTTTTCTTCCCGAGATGGAAGACTTGTCTCCTTATGACATCAATCACCTTATGACGTCAGTCAGACAAGTCTTCCATCTCGGAAAGATATCGCGATTACCCGGCGGAAGGACACAAGGGTCGATTTCACTAAATTTGTTCAATTTTTATAAACATCCGCAACGGAAATAGTGCTAATAAGTGGTAATTAAGTGAGAAACGAATCCTTTATTTCTCCTGTATTGCTCTCGTGCTCTGTAATTGTAACTAAATATAGTTTTGAAACGTTTGGCCGTCGCCACAGCCTTATCACAAGCCCTGAGTATCCCTTTAAATTTGCTTTTCAAATGTCGGAGCAACAATAAAACAAAATTCTTTTCTCCGCTCGCACGTTCTCCGTTTTTCACTGCTACTGCCGCTCATTCTCAGATGTCAATTCTTGTAGTCCAGCCAGACGATAATTCTTTCAGAGATCGAATGGACACTAAAGTAGGGTGAAATACAGTTCAAAACAAGGACATGTATAATGTCGCGTGTCGACCCCAGGGTCACACAGCCGGCACCAACACACGAACTGTGATTCTTTTTAAAAACTGATGCTTTAATACCCGCTGTCCGTTTTTTGAGGGTATGACCTGTTGCTAGTCTGAGGTTAAAGACGGTTGTAAATAGTTTTTATTTTTGAGATTTTTTAAAATTCATTTATTATATATTGTCATTTGCACAAACTGTGCTTCCTTTAAGCTATTTTAGGCAATTGGCAACCTCACTGTCAGTTATTTCAGTGTTGAGATAGTTATTGCTAGTTTCAGTTATGTCCACAGGTAGATTGTTCAGTCTCAAACGTATCATTCCACAAATGGTTTATCTCCTTAAAGTGTTCTAAGGATTTTTATTTTTTCAGGTTGGGATTTTCTCCTTTTTTATCAATCATTTTTGTTTAGAATGTTTCAAAAAGCCTTCGAATCCTTACACCTTAGATACCATTTTTGCGGGTAAAGTATAAACTCCTTACTTATTTCTCTCTTGTAGTCACGTCCATACATGACAACCTTTTCTGATTTGCACACGGCACTAAGAAAACTACTAAATGCTGATCGGATTGTACCATAAGACACATATCCCAACGAAAGACCCTCATTAACATAAAAATGTGACCCAGACAGTTCTCTTAGTAGCAATGATACACAATTTTATGCAAATAACATTCGAACGACGTTAAAGAACGCTGATAGCATCAATCGAAGGTGTGATCTACCATGTAGTCACTATACGAAATAAAGGTGAACCATTCGGGGGTCTTTTTATGCAAAGTTTCCTTCCCTCTTCCCCTACGAATTTCTGTTTTATGCCTCCATTGTGGGTATATAACCACTTCTGCTTCTTATTCCGAGTCGTGTCAGCGGCTGCAGTTCAGACCCTGTTGCTTCCTGACCCTGCAGAGAGAGTTGTCTGTCACAATGGCGTCCATCATCGCTGTCGTCGTCAGTCTTGTCCTGGCGACTATGGTCTCCGCTACAGGACAAAAGCTCTCTTACCAGTCAGCGCCAGCATCATACAACCCACCAAAGCCACCAATACAACCGACAACAAACAACTACCATCCGGAACCTTACAAGACAGCCTCAGGATCTGGTGAACGCCCCTACCCCCCTCTCTACAACTTGCAATACCAAGATGGTTCTTACAATGGATATCAACGTGATGGGTAAGATAATTTATTTATACTAAAAACCCTTAGAACCAGTTGTACAAGTAAATACGATATTTCAGACATGTGTTAACCATTTGATAAAAAGTCTTACTATTTACGTGCCACGGATTTTCGTTGACGATAAGGCTGGTTGCCACAAAAACGCTTTGTCCTTAAAGTATGTTGAACCGTGAGCACGAGATCTGTATGCAAGTGCTTAGCTGTTTAAGATGTGCACTTGTTTGAGTAGTTCATTGTGGTGTGTGAACAGCTACAACAAGCAGCCTTACGAACAGCTGCCATACGCCGCCGAGTCGCCATCACGATTTGAGGATGAAGCTGAGAATGATGTAGTGGACAGACTGTTTGCCGCCGCTGACAGTGAGTCGTGCTCTACATCCTTGTGTCATTCCTTTATAACGAGTCCTTTAGTTCCCAGTGTTTAGTCATTTCTCCACTCTCACATCTGTCATTGAATATGAAATGATAAGTTAGCCAGGTTGATATTTGGTCTCCGCTTTTACACTGACTTACCATGGTGTGTACACGACCTCAGGAGCATTCAAGACTTTGTTACCATCATGCCATGTGTGGGCGTGTACACCGAAACCAATGGAGAACAATCGTTAATCGTCTTTTGCTTTCTTGCAGGCCTGTATTCACAACTGGATTTAGCTGCCCAGAGTTTGGCTAACCTGGACTCCCAGGGAAGTTTGCAGACGAAGCTGATAACGCAGCTGACGGTCGTGGACCTGCCGGGCTTGGAGGAGACGAACATCGTCCAAAATAAGAATGCGGATGATCTGGAAAAGAAGGTGAGTGTTGGAGAGAATGGAAAGTGTGGTTGTTACTATGTTGGTCATCGGTATCATCGCGAATGATAAAGTGGCGTTGACTGTGTTAAAATTATTAAGGGAACTCTAAGTCGTTCAATTATTCAAGCCAATATATATATATCGTACGCACGCACACAAACACATTAATTCCGTGTGATATTTGCAGCTGGACGTTCTTGAAAAGCGCCTTAGTGATCTGGAAGCCACGATGGACAAGGTGGAGTCTTTGAAGGCAGAGAACACTAAGGACATCAAGGAGCTGGACATCGCTCTGGCCAAACAGCAGTACATCGACTCCAATCAAGTGGGCGACATCGCCAGGCTTCTGTCGGCCGCTCAGAACGTGCAGACCAAACTGCTCATTGTACGTGGGACGTCACGTGACCTGACACAATCTTTGTGCATGCGTGTGAACGTGTGTACGAGTGTGTGAGATAGAGGACGAGTGTTCCTGATTTTGGTTAGAATGATCCCATCTTTTGACCCGCCCCTCATATTTCTCATGAACTTCTTATCTTTGTATAAAAACAAACATCAGTTTACTAATCGTTATCCTACAGTAAGTCTCCTCCCTACAGACCAATCTTTCTTTCCATTTTTATCCACGAGATGAATAAAGTCTTTTTCATTCAATCACAGATTTTCAAGAACTATTTCGCATTGCTGGGTAACGACATCCAGGATGTTGTTGGGTCGTTGAATGCTGTCCTCACCTTTGAAAATTCCAGAATATGTGAGTAAACATTGTAAATGGCAACTACAGTTCGCTACTTACAAAACTAAATCAGCCATTCAAGTCTTTCGACAAATGTTTGCTTTAAAAGTTGATTATTATAAGAATGTGTAGGTAAGGGTTTGGATTGTCTGCTGACGTGTTGCATCACGTGACTATCTTGCCCCGTGTTTTCTCTTTCAGGCGAAACAGGCGTGACTACCGTGACTAAGACTGACAGACGCAGTGTCATCGCCTTTAACTCAGACTTCGGCCAGTCAGTGCCTCGGGTTCTGTATGGTATTTCTGGTTTTAGGACTAAATTCGAAGTCGAACAAGAGCTGAAATATTCTCAGTCGGGTTACGGCTCGCTGTACGACAGGTCCTATGGTCCAAGGTATCCTCAGTACGGCTCCTTCCCATACAGAGATCGTGAAGCAGGACGTGTGGGTGGCGAGGTTTTCGTAGTGGCCAATGCAGAGGGCCTAACAGTCGAACTTCTCGAAGAATCGTTGGGCGATGCTGAAACCGAGTCTGTGGACGTGGCGTGGCAGGCGTGCTCCATCGGGCCTGGAACTCAACTCGCTCAGTAACCTCTGACCACTGACGGACGGCTTGCCAAGGATACCGATATGTCCATGGAGCTGTATGCTGGGAAGTTTGGCACATATACTGATGACTCAGATTGACCAACCGAGAAGAAAAAAAAATGGTTTGAATTATTGCGTATTATCTCAAGTCAATCGTTCACCTTCAAAGAATGAAACCACAGAACACGAATGCCATTTAAAGTCGTAAACCGTCCCGGAACATCACAAATAAGGAGAAGATGAGCATCTCAAATATAAAAGAATATTTTATTTGCAAAATAAAATCTCACAGACATTGGTCTGGATGTACAGCGACTTACACTTCAATAGTTAATGTTTACAGCAGCAGCACCTTGGACGAAATCTAAAGTCTTTTTTAGTTTACTCTGAATAATAAAATTAAAACAATATAGCAAACTTTCAATATCTTTTTATTTGTTTGTTTGTGTTTGTGTGTGTAAGTGTGTGTTCGTGCGCCCTTATGTACAAACTTTAACTGTAAAGTGCAAGTGTTCGAAGTGATTTTCTTTCTTAAATTTACTTTTCAAATGTCGGAGCAACAATAAAACAAAATTCTTTTCTCCGCTCGCACGTTCTCCGTTTTTCACTTCAACTGCCGCTTATTCTCAGATGTCAATTCTTGTAGTATAGCCAAACGATAATTTTGTCAGAGATAGAATGGACACTAAATTAGGGTGAAATACAGTTCCACTTACAGGTATGGAAGTCAAAACAAGGACATGTAAAATGTCGTGGATTGCCCCAGGGTCGTCAGGTGCACAGTGGCAACCTCACACAGCCGCCACCAACACACGAACACACCAACACACCAACACACACACACACACCCGCTCAGCCAAACGCGGGACACGACGATCCTAGCGAACCTTTGACGAACGTAGACCACAACAAAGACGAAACGAACAGTACAAATAGTGAGTTTAATAACATGTGGATAAAAATTGAAAATAAATGAAAAATACATATAATACACAGACACAAGAAAACAGAGGACTACCTCACACCCACAAGTGAGGGAGAGACGTTAGTAAGGGAGACAAAACACACTGCGGCACAGTCCTGAGCATAAACTGCTGCAACAATTCACTGTTTTATTCCATTTTGATCGCTACCCTCACCCTCTACTCCGTCAAGACGGGTAGATGTTAATGCGGGTGTTACTGTTGTGTATTGGGCAGACCGCTGGGCAGAAGCACTGGAGAGTAGTGATCGAGTATTAACTTTACTGTCTTGAAGTGAGAGAACAATACATTCGTCGACAAAACTTGAGGTACATGTCTTCTCGCATACTAACGTTCGCAATCAACCATGTTGCTGTGTTCAATGTTTCGGCAACACTTTTGTTCTCTTCCCCCTTTTTCCTCGCCTCCTTGCATCTAAAAGCCACTCACGTCTGAACTAAATAATGTTTACACGATGGCTGATATCGATAAATTGTTTCCCAGATCAGCTACAAAAAAAATCGCTTTGGGGCAGGGGACACATCAAGTGTGGACGGATGAGTAGATATCTGCCGGATACTCTCTGCCACGAAATGTGTAGAATATTGAAAAGTGCTTACAGAATGATACTGATCGAGTCCATGCACTATTATTAGACAATAATTTGTCTTAGGGGGTGGGGGTGGTCGCTGGCCGGGTGACAGACCTGTGACATGGAGAGCGGGAGGGGGTCGACTAGCGACAGGATGCAGGTGTGCAGATGTGTTTGGGAGGGGTGGAGGATGAAAAGGTAAGGGGGAGAATGAGAGGAGACAACTAGCGCCAGCAGACGATTCTTGAGAGCTTTGGACTGACAGGTAACTTGAGCAAATAAAGTCGTTTTTACGAACCCTCAGTATTACGCCACTCTCGCTACCATGCCACTTTTGCTCGGTCTCGGTAGGTGGCATAGTAGCGAGATTTGACTGTAGTGGAAATCCGTATGGCTGGTGCAAGGAGCTAGGTTCAGTAGCTAGTTGGTGACCACCAGGGTCTGTGCGAGACGTGCGTGGGCTCACGGTACTGTGTGTTGACACTGGGTGACGGCCGGACACTTCACAAGCCGCTTGGGTGAGCGCGTGATCTCTTGGCGGTTTTACAATATTTTGTTCTCATTCGTGGGGGGCATTAACTAGCCAGCGAGAGCTGAGAACATATGTGTCTGCGAGTCTTTGCTCTGTGCTACAGTTAAAACTGTATCTGCTAGTCTAAGAGAGGGGCTGTATCAGAGTATA
>SRHC01003137.1:168995-212576 GCA_004794325.1 Pomacea maculata
TCGTACTCAAAGGCGAACCCACACACACGCAAACAAACAAATACAAAGATATTGAAAGTTTGCAATATTGTTTTAATTTTATTATTCAGAGTAAACTGAAAAAGACAGATTTCGTCCAAGGTGCTGCTGCTGTAAGTATTGACTGTTGAAGTGTAACTTGCTGCACATCCAGACCAATGATGTGTCTTTGAGATTTTACTTTGCAAATAAAATATTCTTTTACGTTTGAGATGCTGATCTTGTCCTTATTTGTGATGTTCGTGGACGATTAGCGACTTTAACTTGCGTTGGTGTTCTGTGGTTTCATTCTTTGAAGGTGAACGATTGACTTGAGATAATACTCAATAATTCAAAGTAGTTTTTTTTTTCTTCTCGGTTAGTCTAAGTCATCAGTCTGGAACTATCAGCGCATGTGCAAAACTTCCCAGCATGCAGCTCCATGGACATATCGGTATCCTTGACAAGCCGTCCGTCAGAGGTCAGAGGTTACTGAGCGAGTTGAGTTCCAGGCCCGATGGAGCACGCCTGCCACGCCACGTCCACAGACTCGGTTTCAGCATCGTCGAACGACTGATCGAGAAGTTCGACTGTTAGGCCCTCTGTGGTGGCTAATACGTAAACAAGGCTACCTACACTTCCTGCTTGACGATCTCTGTATGGGAAGGAACCGTACTGAGGATACCTTGGACCATAGGACCTGTCGTACAGCGAGCCGTAACCCGACTGAGAATATTTCAGCTCTTGTTCGACTTCTAATTTGTATCTAAAACCAGAAATACCGTACAGAACCTTAGGCACTGACTGGCCGAAGTCTGAGTTAAAGGTGATGACACTGCGTCTGTCAGTCTTAGTCACGGTAGTCACGCCTGTTTCGCCTGAAAGAGAAAACAAGATAGTCACGTGATGCAACACGTCAGCAGACAATCCAAACACTTACCTACACATTCTTATAATAATCAACTTTTAAAGCAAACATTTGTCGAAAGACATGAATAGCTGATTTAGTTTTGTAAGTAGCGAACTGTAGTTACCATATACAATGTTTACTCACATGTTCTGGACTTCTTAAAGGTGCCGACAGCATTCAACAGCCCAACAACATCCTTGATGTCGTTACCCAGCAATGCGAAATAGTTCTTGACGATCTGTGATTAAATGTAAAGAAATTTATTAAACTCTTGGATAAAACTGGGGGAAAAAAAGAAATTGGTCTGTAGGGATGAGACTGTAGGATTGCGTTTAGGAAACTACAGATTGTTCTTATACAAAGATAAGAAGTTGATGAGAAGACCATGGGAGGCGGGTTAAAAAAATTGGATCTTTCTCGCTAAAATCAGCATTTCTCATCTTCTATCTATCTCACAAAATGATAAATACCTGCCCACAAACCCACGCATGTCCTTTCGCACACACTCGTACACACGTTCACATGCATGCACAAAGATTGTGTCAGGTCACGTGACGTCCCACGTACAATGAGCAGTTTGGTCTGCACTCTCTGAGCGGCCGACAGAAGCCTGGCGATGGCGCCCACTTGATTGGAGTCGATGTACTGCTGTTTGGCCAGATCGATGTCCAGCTCCTTGATGTCCTTAGTGTTCTCTGCATTCAGAGACTCCACCTTGACCATCGTGGCTTCCAGATCACTCAGACGCTTTTCAAGAACGTCCAGCTGGAAATATCACACGGAATTTATGTGTTTGTGTGCGTGCATACGATATATATATATATTGCCGTGAGGCATTCAACGCCTTTAAACTTCCCACATAATGTTAACACAGTCAACGCCACTTTATTATTTGTGATAATCACCACCATAGTAACAACCACACGTTCCATTCTCTCCGACACGCACCTTCTTTGCCAGATCGTCCAGCTGACTGTCCTGCAAGATGTTCTTCTCCTCCAATCGCGGCAGGTCCACGATCGTCAGCTGCGTTATTTGCTTCGTCTGCAAACTTCCCTGGGAGTCCAGGTTAGCCACACTCTGGGCAGCTAAATCCAGTTGTGAATACAGGCCTGCAAGAAAGCAAAAGACGATTAACGATTGTTCTCCATTGGTTTCGGTGTGCACGCCCACACATGGCATGATGGTCAACAAGACTTCAATGCTCCTGAGGTCATGTACACGCCATGGTAAGTCAGTGTCAAAGCGGAGACCAAATATCAACCTGCTAACTTATCATTTCACATTCAATGACAGATGTGTGAGTGGAGAACTGACCAAACACTGGGAATTAAAGGACTCGTTATAAAGGAAGCGCACGAGGATGTAGAGCAGGACTCACTGTCAGCGGCGGCAAACAGTCTGTCCACTACATCATTCTCAGCTTCATCCTCGAATCGTGATGGCGACTTGGCGACGTAAGGCAGCTGTTCGTAAGGCTGCTTGTTGTAGCTGTTCACACACCATAATGAACTACTCAAACACGTGCACATCTTAAAGAGCTAAGTCATTCACACAACAGCAGGAAAGCGGATTGACATACATCTACATACCTCAACCGTTCACCTTTACTATTCTGGTGTGTAACTTTAAGCTTCTAAAATTAATTTTAACTAAAGAGATATCTAACAGTGCAGGAGGTATATCATTATTTTGTCACCCCGACATAAAAAGTAAAATTTCTTAGGTTCAAATCTCGTACTCACAGTTCAAAATCATTTTAAAAACAAAATGTTTTCGTTCCAACCAACTTTGATCGTCAACGAAAAACCGTAGCACATAAATAATATTTACGGTAAGACTTTTTATTCGATGGTTAACACATGTCTGAAGTATCATATTTACTTGTACAACTGATTCTAAGTATAAACAAATCATCATACCCATCCCGTTGATATCCATTGTAAGAACCATCTTGGTATTGCGAGTTGTAGAGAGAGGGGTAGGGGCGCGCGGCAGGTCCTGAGAGTGTCTTGTAAGGTTCCTTGATGGGTTTGGTTGTTGTCGCTGGTGGCGGTGGTGGCGGCGGTGGTCGGTTGAATGATGCTGGCGGTGACTGATAAGGGGGCACATGTCGTACAGCGGAGACCATGGTCGCCAGGACAAGACTGACGACGACAGCGATGATGGACGCCATTGTGATAGACAACTCTCTCTGCAGGGTCAGGAAGCAACAGGATCTGAACTGCAGCCGCTGACTCGGAAGAAGAAGTAGAGGTGGTTATATACCCACAATGGAGCCATAAAACAGCGATTTTTAGGGGAAGGGGAAACGAAACTTTAAAAAAAAAACAAAACCCGAATGTTTTATCTTTATTTTGTATTCAGACTACATGGTAGATCAAAAATTTGATTGATGTTATCAGCGTCTTTGAACGTCGTTCGAATATTATTTGCATGAACTTGTGTGTCGCTGATATCAAGCTACAGTCTGGATCACATCTTTATGTTAATGAGGATCTTTCGTTGAGATGAATATCTTGTGGCAAAATCCGATCAGCATTTAGCAGTTTTCTCAGTGCCTCGTGCAAATCAGAAAAGAGGGTCGAGCTTATGTATGTACATGACTACAAGAGACAAATAAAAAAGGAGCTTAAACTTTACCAGCGAAAAAAGATACCTAAGATGTAAGAAGCGAAAGGTATTTTGGGACATTCTAGAGAAGAATAATAGTCATTAAAGAAAGCATGAAATACAATATCCTGCAATAAATTCTTAGAACATTTTAAGGAGATAAAATATTTCTGTAATGATACAGTTGAGACCGAATGAATTTTTAAAATTCTTACAACCAAAGACTCTGACTCTATTCACAGCCCTCTTTAACCTCATACTGGCAACATGTGATGCCCTCACAGAATGGACAACAGGTATTATAACACCAGTTTTTTTTAAGAACAAAGGAAAACAAAGTGATCCATATAACTACTTTGTCATCACAGTTCTTAGCTGCTTTGATAAACATTTCACAAGTGCCGTTAATGAATGCTTAAAACACCATTTGGAAGAAAATAATCTCCTTGGGAAGGAGCAACCAGACTTTTGACTAGGTTTTTGACCACCTATTCATTCTGCAAAGCATTCTTGAAATCTTACTAAGTAAAAAGAAGCGTATCTTCTGCACATTTGTAGATTATCAAAAAGCTTTCAACAAAATAGATAAAATCTGTCTGTGGAAAAAATTATTAGATTATAGGGTTAGGGGGAGATTCATAAATATAATCAAAGATGTATACACAAAAGCAAAATCCTGTGTTGATCCATTAAAACCAGTTACAGTTCTTTAAAACTAGTTATGGTGTCAGGCAAGGGGAGAACCTATCTCCTGTACTGTTTACACTTTATCTCAATGACCTGAAAACACATCTCTTAGCAGACTCTGTAAGTGGTCTCCCAGAATTAGCCAGACTGTCACCAAATAACCTTATCCCTCATGAAAGTGATATGCTCCTTAAATTATTTATGTTACTTTATGCAGATTTTATTATTTATATGCAGATTACTGTATGTCATTTTCTCTGAAACACCAGAAAACCTACAGAATCCTTTATACAGCATCAAAAAGTATTGTGACAAGTGGAACCTGACAATTAACCCAGACAAAACTGAAATACTTGTAGTGTTATTTTCTAGAGGTAAGAAACCAACATTTATATATTACGAGGAGAAATAAATAGTAGGCTTTTTTCCTATCTTGGACTGAAATTGAATTATAATAACAAATTTCTTGTAGCATAAAAAGATTTATATGACAGAGTCTCAAGAGCCATGCTTGCCCTACTAAAAAAATGTAAATTTGAGATAACTACCACTAGATATACAACTTGATATGTTCGACAGAATTATCCCTCCTATACTTGCTAACGGTGAAATATGGCAACGGGAATTAGTCATATTTGTGATAAACTACAGCAAAGCTTTTACAAAACGATCCTCAAAGTAAGAAAGTCCACCCTATCTTGTATAGTGCTTTGAGAGTGTGGTCGCTTCCCTGTCATAAACTTTTAAGCATTGTAATATATTCTTGCACTTACATGAAACAAATATCCTTAAGTCTAGCTATATCAGCACTGTCCAGACAACACTGCAAGATCTTTGTCTAAGTGGAATATGAATAAGCCAGAATAACATAAACATATCAGGTGATTGGCTCAAGAAAAAAGTAGATAGGTCTCTTCAGGACCAGCATATCCAGAACTGGATAGGAGAACTAGACTCCAAACAAATACATTTAAATTATAGAATGTTTTAAAAGTACTTTCTTACTAGAACCCTACTTAAAAATACTTCAAACCCAAGGGTTAGTTGGCCTTGGGGGAGGGATTTCTTGACCGTCTACCTTGACATCGAGCTATTGCATTTCTAAACACAGGAAAAATGATGATGATTGATGATGATTGATGATTGATGATCACTACCAAAGGCAAGCTCAAAGCGTTTAAAAGAAATACGCAGGCATCTAGAGATGTTTGATGTAGGTATCATGTATGTATTTACTAAGTCGCTCTCATTCTCTTTCTCTCACACCCACACAGAGTGTACAGAAAACTGGGGAACGTGAAGAAAACCACCGACTGTTACATCTACCACTGGTTTCGAATCTGTTATTTTTAAAAGAACGCTAGCAGCATTTGATGGTATCTACATAATTACACAGGAAATGTCACAAAACTGATCACTGTTTGATCTCGACACACACTTAATATTCTGCACACAATTAAACCAGCATTTCTTCTCACTCTTTGTCCTTCTGTTTTTGTCTTTCACTCTCACAGAGAGAGTACTTTTGTAAACATTTAAGGGTGACTAAACTAATGTAACATTGTGTCGTGGAGTGGTAGGCATGAGATGAATGAATATATCTTAATTTAGGTATTATACATTTCTTTGTTCTGACTTCGATAACTAAAAGTTAAGCTGTATTTCCCCGTACTTTGAAAGTCGTGTAACCATCAAATAAACAGTTCGGCTCTCTCTCTCTCACACATACACACACTGGCGGGGGAAGGAGAGCGAGAATTATTGTGCAGGATAAATCTTTGTCAATCTTTTGAGGAAATTTTGTGTGTCGAAACTAACATTAGAACATTACTTTAAATCATCCCAGGCATTAGGAGAACACAAAATGTCTACATCCCAATTCTAGATCTCCAATGCTAATACTTTATGCTGCCAGTCATAGTCTCTCTCTCTCAAGTATTACAACCAATAATGTACATATCACACTGCCATTAAAAAATAGGACAGTGTGGCTTCAATTATTTACAAAAATAGTTACATAAATGCAGACTTTCCGATCTGGGAGCAAGCAATATGGAAATTTGCATTCGATGTCGTAAGGCTGATCGACTTGCTGATGGAGAATCAGACAGCTGAGATTAGGAACAGGCACAGTGCTTTGTTACTGATTTGTCTGACATGACTTTTGTCTGTCTTTAGCCTCTTATCACTCTTGAACCTATAAACTTGACCAGCTACTTGTTTTAGCAAGTCGTCTGTCGCGGGACACGTGCTGGCTCTCAACGGTCCTGAGTTCAGATCTAACAGGTCGGAAAGACATTAACGTGTCGTCAATAGGAATGCAAAATATATCAACAGAGACTCGGGTCAACGGAGCTGAAATCGCTAGAAGACTGCTGGTATCGATGGAGTCACAATGCAGAGGAAAACTGCGTGAAAATTGTTAAAGCAAAGTGCTGACTGTGTGATCTTCACAAGAAACCGTTATGCAGAAAAGACCGGAAGTCTATGAAAAATCAGAAAGTCGCAGAAGAAAACCAAAGTTACTATTGCTGCTATTACTATTTGTAGAACTTCTCCAGGAGTAAATTCGTGGTGAGGCAATAAATACATCGCGCCTTCTTTAGTTCTGATATCTCACAGATGGAATAAAGGCTGAGCGAGACCATACAGGTGTCCATAGCTTAGGAGAGTTGGTATAACTGTCTTTATACACCTTCGCTGAACGCTTTGTGACTTAAGAAATGTTTTAATAACCCTTTACCAAGCACTAAGCAGTAATCCAGTAGCGACATTTTAATGTTGGCTTGAAATTTCGCCATCTGAATAAAATAATATTATGGTCTGGGAAGATCGAAATTGGCTTGGAGTGGCTTCCCTTTACTCCGCGGCCGTCCGAGTAGTCTACCTTGAAAGACAGAAAGTAATATGGAGTCTACGATGGAGTCGATATCAACAGAAGAGAATGCGTCAAACCAGAAAGATGAAGAGGGCAATGATGGGCAAAATGGCAAGAAGAAAAAAATGCGAGTCCCAGGAATCGTATACATGAGTCGGGTACCTCAGTATATGAGCGTAAAAAAAGTTCGCGAAGTGCTTGGGGACTACGGGGAGTTGGGAAACGTGTTTCTTCAGCCAGACGGTAAAGATCAGTAGGCTACATACCATGGAAGATGAAACTATTACTTAATCAAGTTACGAAAGATGAAGTTTAAAAAAATCTGATAATTATTAGATCGATAATAAGAGCTGTGTAAGAGATCTCATATAGCATTCATAATCTAAGATGTAACAATAATACAGTGAATTTATATAGGGACATATCCAGGTCTCATAAAATAAGCTGATATCAGATCTGATAATCATGCTAAATTGCAGATAAAGCTCCATTCAGCAAGAAAGGTCGGCTTTTTACTGAAGGCTGGGTGGAATTTGCTGATAAGGTGGTAGCCAAGCAAGTTGCCCTTACATTGAACAACACACAGGTTAGTGTTACATGAGCAGTCATAGTTTCATCAAATTGTTTACAGTGGGTAATCATAAAATAAGTGAATTATAAAAGCGCTGTTTCAAGTCCCCACTCATGTACCTCATAGAAATTTTCACAATGCATTGATAGGAAACATTTTATTATTATGTCACACAGCTGTTCATTTATTGTAGGCTTCATAGCTTTATGATTTGTCCCATGGTCCTTGTTTTCAGGCTTGCTCAGGCCAGTGCCAGTAGAATTGTCTGCTCACCCAGCAGGATTGAATGGGGGAAAGGGGGGTTGATGGGGAGGGGATTCCCCATGTTTTACCCTAAACAAACTGAGCCCCTTAAAGTTCACTTCCCTTGTTGAAGTTGTTTATAAGTGAAATGTATGTGGTAACGCACACAGTTACAACATGCATACAAGTGCATCATACATCCACATTTTTTCCATGTCACTAAGCATCTGGATTGAAATCTCTTGTGCAGGTTGGAGGAAAACGGAGTTACCCTTGGTATGCCGACATCTGGAATATAAAATATCTTCCAAAATTTCAATGGGCTCACCTAAATGAACGTCTTGCTTATGAGAGGGCTGTTCATGAACAGAGGCTTCGAACAGAAATTTCACAGGTAAATCAGTAGGCAAAAACAGTAACCCCTACTAAGAGTGAGAGTTTATGGAAAGGCCTTGTGTTTCTTGTTGAACTTAATTGATGTAGACAGATCGGTGGGTTCTAATTTTGGAAAGAGTTCACTTACAGAAAATATTAATCACATATGTTTTGATTTCTTTGTAAGGTAACTTTCTGTTTGTTAAATTCTTATTTAAAACTTTTGCTTTCCTGTTAACAGGCAAAAAGAGAAGCTAACTTCCACATCCAGAATTTTGAGAAAAGCAGGAAGTTAAAAGACATGAATGAAAGGAAACGCAAGAAAGGAGAGGAGATGTTGGAAACAAAAGCATACAATGTGAAGCAGAGAGATACTGAAGATGAAATACTTTCAAAACAGAAGAAGATAACATCAAGCCAGACTAAACCTTCGAGGGGAGGAACAAAGAAAAGTGTACACAGACCAGATGGTCAGCATGCTGTTGGTGCTTTGTCCCTTGCAGCCAACAAAACTTTGTTACATAAATTGTTTGGTGGAGGAAGTTGAGACTGACAATTCAAGATGACTGGTGTACATGTTCTACAGTTCGATATCTTTGACAGCAACATCCTCAACTTTTTTCTGCAGTATAAACAAACTTGAAGTCATCTTTTGTCTTCATCTTTGTGCACACAAGCATGAGTGTATACAAGTGCACCTGCATGCTTGCTTGCGTGTACACACACACACATCAAACTCATAAGCATATGAAGGAATCAGTACTCTCATATGTTTAAACAAACATATTTTTTATTCTTAAAGGGGCCAAAGGCAAAAGGTTTTACAACTTTGGGAGCTGTGTACACCCAAGGTGATAGGCATTTATTTTGGTGGATGGTTATCCTAGATGTTTTGACTACAGCAAATAGAAATGAAAGACAAGACTGCTACCTGATTCTTTTAAAAACAAAATCTTTCTCATTGTTATTATCTTTTCAACATTCTTAACTGAGCAAATGGTGTGAAGCCATAGACATTAAGTGTAAAGCTCACAACTAAAAAGCTTGGCCTCACACAATTGAAAGCAGTCTTCTTGAGCCAGCTCTAATTTTAAAACTTGATGCCTTGTGCTACACTTTCTTCCACAAAAGTAACAACACATTTCCAAATCCATAAGAAGTTTAAGATCCCATCATATTGGTATTTACCTGAAGAATATAAAAATGGCCAAAAAAACACAGTTTTTGTATACCTTATATTTGTATGAACATAATAATTCCTTGCTTGCTATTTTTTTAAAATTAAGTTTACTCTTTGTGAACCTAGCAGATATTTTACTTATCAAAGAACAGTAAAATGAATTGAAAAGTGTAACAATTTAAATAAATATTGAAGACTTTAATTAATTATAGAAGAAAATGTACATTTTATTGTTGAAAACAAAGCCAAATTCAGTTTAGTTATGACATAATGACAGAAGAGAAATTATTTAAGTAAACTAGAAATTGTAATCAATAGATTATCATAGCAAACATTTTAAGTAGCTCCACACTGCATCTTCTGGCCTTTAAACCATCACGTGATCTATGCAAGCTGCAGTTTGGTGGCTGCTGGGATCACCGCGCATTGAGCGCATCTTTGTGATGTGGATACTAGCGCGCTACAAAACTATATTATCATCATCATAGTAATACCTATATTGCTTGCAGAAATATATATGTGAATTTTAAAATTCAGGAAGTTTCCTTCACACGTAAAGTTTTGATTTATCTAATGCATACATCTCATTCATCCTTTTTAGAAGGGAGGAAATTATAAGAGGAGGCTAGGATGGGTTTAGAAAATGCAGAATTTTATTTTCAGAATAAGCATACTCAGCAAAATCACTGTGTATGCATGAATGTAGATTGCACATTTATATAAGGTTCTTATAATGATGAGTCAAAGATTTAAAATTTTCTGAAAGATTGTCATGTATGTAAATTACTAATTGCTAGTGACATACCATTTTAGACCACTTACTTCAAAGTAATATTCTTAATTGAATGTAGTTTAAGAACCTGGAATAATTCCCAAATTTCATATCACTTGTACTTTAGATTGGAAAGTTAATATCACTGACATAGTATTGAGGTCTATTTATAATTAGTGATTATGGCAAGATGGGTTTGTATTTAACATGGTTGGCTATTTTAGAATTAAATAAGCACAATACTTGATGTAAAAAAAATAAAACACTCTAACAATAAACCGGCAATATTTTTTTGCAAAAAGCTAGATGTACAGGTTGTAAAATCTGCAAAACAAGAGTGATGAAAAAGGCAACAAAAAGCATAATACTGTGCATCGGAAAATGTGCATTCAATAACATGTATTTCAAAATGTTCGGAATACTTTCATTTGCTTGAATGCCTAAAAATGTTAAGTACTTTTGTATAACCTTGGAAAGTCCTTGAGCAAATGATCTATCGGGACACTATGCATTGCAACAATCAGCACCAAATGAAAAAATTTCACATCTGAATATTGCAGTGCCTGCTGACACAATAAAATCATAAAAAACAGAAAAGGAATACTGCATGAAGTGAAAAAACAACTTTCATCTCTCTACCCTTGCTTAAAATGTACAACTACACATAAATACAGAAAGACCATAGTATAAACTGCTACTGCAACCACAAAATATCAAACACAATGGGGTGGGGTGGGAGGATTGGTGTTTTACTCCCTGCCAGCAACTAAGGAAATTACACAGTGAGGCAGCCAGCCTGTAAAAAGACACCACATGCAGAGAAAGAACAGCACATCCAAGACGAGAGCTGAACCCAGGACAACTGACCTTCACTGTATAGGTGACAGTTGCGCCACCAGACCACCCCAAGCACACATTGAGGATCAACACATACCACAGAAACTAGCAAGCAGCAGACAAAAGATCAAGCTGCACTGAAGTACACTCCCTCTGAAGCCTCTTAAGGCAATAAAAATGAGATGAAGATTATGTCTATGAAAATGTTTTGTGAAATCTTTTCCACTATTTTATTAATAGTTAAATCAATACCGGTCAACTTTCTTGCATCAAAATCGAATTTTTCATGCCACCTTAACAGCAAATGTTAGCATATATGAATAAATGTGTAAGTGTAAATAAGTGCTTATTCCCCTATGAATAAGTGCAAGTGTTTATGTTTCATAACACACCCATTCAACTGCACATCAATGCATCCACACACATGTACTTCTGACATTAAGAGACCCCTTAAGGATTCAAACACATGCTCATAAAATACTGGCACTGTTTAAAAAGCAATGCATCAGCAGGAATAGCACAAATGTGTACAACATAATAACAAAGAGTCAAAATCACAGAGGGGAAATGAAATTCCTAAGATGACTAGATCAATTCAATTCATAATTTCAAAGATTCCTTTGAAAAAAATGCATAATGAAACTCACATACTTTTGTGAGTAACATGATAAATAAATCCCACAAGACTTCCAGGGTAGTATTAATAATATATGTAGAATTACCTATAAATTTGGGTTGTTTCTTTTTCCACAAAATTGATCCTCTCCTGCCTTTATAAGTTGTAGATGTGAACAGCAGTAGTTCACCTTTTTATTCAGGACATGCTCCTTGAATATAATTAGAAATCCTCACCGTCTACAGTTTATGTTCTTTTATAATGTATTTTACAAGTAGCACTTTGATATCACTATACAGCAAGTTCTCCACCATCCAGGAAATAAATGTAAGGTATAGCTGAAAGTCCCACTAAAACATTTCATCACCTATTAAAGTTTCATAATTATGCAACAACTTTTTGCTGTCTGTGCAATAAAGTTTTATCATTATGCAATGATTTTTGCCATTAACATGCTATGAACATTAACACTACTTAATCCTTAAGTCATCATCTTCTCAAAACTATTTTCACACCTTCAGCAGTCAAAAAGGCGAATCATATTCTTAAATAATTAACTATCAGTCTTAGATTTTAGCCTTTGTCATTCACATTAAACAGTACTTAGTTAAAAGCAGTCCAAAAATAATCAATGTTACATTAAATGTAACCAAATGAAAAATGTATCTTATGAAAGCAAACGTATGTCTCATGCTAACCATCAGATACAAAATCAACACATCAATAATCATTTGGCAAGGGGAAAATGAGACTGCATTTAGAAAAGCCAAACACACCAAGACAATACAAACTTTAAAATTTCACACAAAATGCATCAAGTTTGTCACAAAAAGAATATGAGATCAACAATACCTTTAAAAAAAAGGCATAAAAAGGGATGCCTTTTGTTACAAAATAAGAATACAAAACACAAAACTTGCACAACTCCAGGAAACTGAAAAAACATTTCCCTATAATGAATTAAAGTTAAAATAGTGACTCCAAATAAAAGATAGATTGACCAAAAGGATATTTGTAAAACCAGTATAAGATTATAAAAAAAAGTTTCAGTACATTTCTGTTAACCACATATACCGAGAAAGCATTAAGCAGTCCTCATCAACCTTATCACTCATGAATTTCGGTCCTTCACTTTTACAACAGCATTCAGTTCGTTCTTCTTTCAAATAAGTGAAAGAAATCTAATAAAGATAAAGACACTTTAAGACTGAAGAACAGAAACGAACTTGATACCATATCTGACTCGTCCCTCACTCGTACAGTCGGTACAACCAATCTCTTGCTTCTATACCACAACCATTTGGGATCTTCTAGAAGCACATGAGTATTCTCTGAAATGACTCCCCCCCACCAAGACATCCATCACTTTATCAAAGCAAGGAAGTGAAAGATTTTCAGCAACAAAAAAAAATTGCTATTGGCAAATGTCATGAAAACAGACACCATATGTCTACAAAATGTGCTTGACTCTACAGAATTAGGTTTTAAATAAATAGTGGCTAGCCTTTTACTGCATTACAGTAAGCTTTCCTACATGAGAACATTTACCTTTACCCAGATGCATACCCAACCCCTATCTCTCTCATACACCCAAACAAACATGTGCATCTATGCATGTGTATGAGACAAAAGACTTCGCAAACACGTTTACAGCATATCCAATAAGAATATAGTAAATTACTTCATAGTATATAATATTCATATACCAGATACCAGACTTCAGAACTTTTGATCTCCCTTCCACAGATTAATTAAGGCTTTGTGTACATTAATTCTGCTCTGCAAGTTATAAGATAATTACTTGTGAACACTGCAGTGAACAATGATCACTGCAAAGAAAGAAAAAAGTGACGACCACAAATTTTTTCCCTTCCCAACAAACTGTCCACAATTATAACCAGCAGACTGGTTGGCTCAATTCTAAAATTCTAAATTTTAATGTCAAACTTAAGCCCTTAGGCAGAATCTTGCTCACTTACCTATATGATATTCATAATTTCAGTGGTTTAAGGGGACCAGCAGAGACACAGATCTTTTAACACTCTGCCTGAGCAGGTCAGAAAAGTTAGGCAAGATTCTATGACCTCAAGCTAATAAGATCATAAAATTAAATCATTCTGCTGCAACATAAGCAGAATTCTCTCTGTAAATAACAAACTAAACCCAGCATATCTGCAGTAATGGAAGAAACTCTAAACAAGTGAACTATGTTAAAGTGAATACAGCTAAGCACCAAGTTTCTGGAACAAGAGATTACACTGAAAACCAGAACATTATACCACAACCATTTTTGGTGATGTATCATGATGATGATGATGATGATGTAGTGCAAGCAACACTAGGCATTCTGCAAGACAAATCTGTTGCAATGGTTTGAGTCTCTAGATTCTGTAACAATAAACATGAAGACCTTCTTATGAAAACATAAAAATTTGCTGCATTTTATATTCCTGTAACACCATTCACAATTATGTTCTCTGGGGATTTTTCAGTCTTAATGGCATATGTTCCAACAACATAGTCACAATGTTCCCATTTGTCTTGAGGTTTTGTATGAAACCACTGAGTACTTTCACATTGCTGAGTTCAGGTTTATCTGCCCCTCAGTCTTCAAGCACTTGCCACTTTAATGCAGCTAATAAATAAAATAAAAAAAATCATCCAAGTACATCGTAGTACCATTTTTTTCCTTCTATCTGCTTTTCTCCTTAACATACTTATTGTACAGTTTTACAAACATTTTCATGTGAATGAATAATTGTACAAACTTCCTCAAACAAAGGACAGTCTTCAAGTAACAGCCTAATACTATAATCACTGCAAGCATGGAAAACTATGTGCTAGCCTCAGCTTTGAATGTTCCCGTCAAGCACCGATGAATAAATTAAAACAGTTGATATAAATGCTTTTTATATATTTATAAGCATTTACCAAAAAGATGCAAACCTATGGCACATATGATGAAAGACAAAAAAATAAATAAAAACCAGGGTCAGTCAATCAGAAAAAACTCTTCATCTAGGTATGTTCCCTTTTGTGTTTGGTCATTATCCCGATGTGAGAACTGGTCCATTGGAAATGTTTCTGAACGACTGGTAGGTGGTCTGCAAACAAACAATAAAAAAAATTATTACTTTACTTTCTTTGACCATCTACTTGTTATACTAGTATAAATCAATGTTTATAATCAATTACAGCACAGCAGAATTAGCGCCTTTGTTGACATCAGCAGTGCAGCTCCCTGGGTATGATCGTGGTCCATGTCTTTGTGGCCAGAGTAAATAATGATTTCTCCTGATGTTAGTCTTGTCTGGCCACTTCCATTCCCCCTGATTTCGCATAACCCAGAAACCCTGATATTGTATTTTCTCAATTCACTTGCCACTTCAGCTGGCTTGCACTTTCGTAGAGGGTTCTGATGTTCCAGGTCCCTATCCTGGTTTTTCCTTGATCGTCAGAACATGAGTCGGTGAGCCAGCTTCCCTAAGGCTTTCACCAGAAAGCGTCATAAGCTCTTCTAGAGAGGAATTTTCCCAACCAGGCCCCTGTTGTGGTACTGTTGCAGTTTCTGTAACAGCTTATTTTTATTTTTTTTTTAACATAAGCAGGTTGTTAGCCCAGAGCAAAAAACCCCAACCTGGAGGACCAGGTGCAACATTTTAGTCTGGCCTCTACCCTGACAGATCTGTTTGACTTGGTTAGACCTGCCAGGAGCACAAGGGTCCTGCCAAAATAGCTCTGTGGATTGATGAGGCACTCAAGCCACCACACCACTACAAGGTAAGTTGCATCATTTGGTGGTGGCTTTGATTTACATATGTAATAATTATTATTAAGGCATACAGCAGTTAACGTATAACAGTTAGATGAGTACTAGTCACAGAAGTAAACATTTCTAGGAACTGCTATAAGGAAAACAAAACATGGTGGTGGGTGCAGGGAAGAGCACTGAAATGTGTTTAGAGAGAAAGATCAAAATGATTCAAATGTTATACAGCTGCTATATATTTACTGACAGATGTACAGTTTTTGACACATTCAGGATGTTAGGTTTTGCATTCCTATTTTGAAGAGACATCATGGAAGTAACAGATTAAAATTAACAAATTAAAATGCTTAGGAGCAAAACCGCTCATAGCCAAATGAATTACTGCCTCTGGTCAGCAGGGTTAGTGATCCTGGTTGTTAGGAACTCAACTGTACCCAGGTGCATCCATCCTCTACCACTTTGTAAGGCTCTCTAAAACAAACTCTACAGTCTTTTCACTCCACCACACCCCCACACACCCCATGGAGATGCAGAGAAAGTTGATAAGGCATCTGCATCAGGTTAAAAGAAAGAGAATTTACATGGCAAATAGCTGACAAGAAAAGACTAAAAGCATGCTCTTAACCTAAGTGGCTGGCAGATATGCTAAAGTAACACACTTCAAGAAGAAGACCATCATTATTGTGCTACCTTACTTGTGAGGTGGTGGTGTACGACTAGGCCAGTAGATGTGCTGATCCCCAAAGCTGAATGTTTCATCACCAAGAAGAGTCTGGGCCCATGATTTATTATTGTAGGGTGCTTGTGTTCCCCCAAGCTCTGCAGGTAAAGCCTCCTTGCGGACTTGTTGATGAAGGGTTGTTAGATTGATCCCATGCATGATGATCTAAATAATAAAAAAACAGCAGTGGTGTAATACCTCTTGGAAACTGCTTATCTTCCTCAAGAGCTTCATGTACATTACCATAAACATCACGCCTTGTGGATTTTTTTTTATTATTGCCCACAAGTCTAACTCTACTGTGTATAAAATAACATATTCATGTTATGTTCTACATATATATATTTAACATTCTGAGCATAATCCTTGCAAAAGGATAATCAGCACAAAGAGTGAAAAATAAATCATCTAACAGAAGTATTGAAAGCTATGAGACTTGCTGGTTAGCCTGTTCAAATTTGGAGCAGAAGGTTGCTAGCATAAGGATGCCTGGCATGAGACTGAAAAGCACTTTCTGCCCAAAGAACTGCTAGGGTACCTGCTATGTTAGTTAAGGTACAAGGTGGTGAGGGAAGAGGATAATTCAAAAACTAGCAAAGCTGCCATTTAAACGAAATAATCACACCTAAGTCACCAGCCTCAACATTCCTATTTTACCAGTGGAGAGAAGAATAGCTATCAATCCAGCAATAAAAATAATGTGGCAAAGGAAATACAAAAATGATGGTAAAGGAACTAGATAACAGGTGACTAACAAAGCAATACTTGAAAAATCAAAGAGATAAGAATAATAATAATAAATGTATATAGCACATAATCATGCTAATGAAGGAGTGTGCTTTCAGCACTTAAGACAAGTAGGAGGCATGGATAGAACATAAAGGATGGAAGGAGAAAGAATTATGTGGACACGTTATCAAAGAGAAACAGAAGACACAAAAAGGAATCAGGGTACAAACAGTAAGGATAAATAAATATGATTAAGAAATACACAAAAGTATATCTACGGCATAACGAATACAGATAAATATTAAAAGAAAAAATCCCAGGTTAGAAAAAAGAAACAGTGCAATGTAACAGTTTGGCAACCATTACTGAATGCCACCTCTGCAGACTTGGAAGGTCTTCTGGACCCAGCAGAAAGAAAGAAAAAACAAATGAAAAAGGGATCCACCTACAGTAACCAACACCTGTGGCGTAGCAGCAACCATCTCCCCACACTTGCTCTACTCCCTTAACCCCTCACCCCTTTTATTCTTTCCCCCCATATACCCTAGGTCCCCATTCCCATGTATACCCCAGGTCACCATTCCCCCATAGTCTAACAGCCTGAACAAGAAGATAAATATGAGAGTACAGCAATGGTTGTCCACTTACAGTTTGCTGGCCTTACAGCATCTTGGGGAAGAGTGGGGGGGGATTAACTGATTAGAAGAAAACGCAATCACTAACATTTCACACACAATAACTGAAAGGTTATATGAGTACTTACACCTTTTAATAGCTAGTAGGTTGTACTGTAGTACCTTTACTTTTTCAAATGGAAAGATACAAATCAAAACAAGAAATATAAACCTTGTTGCGATTTTTTTCTTTCAAAAAGGGTCTCAGCATTTTAAAGATGGCCTCAATATACCACGGCTGGTTGACAAAATGAATAGCAGTAAACCTTGCAGGAAAGCAGTCCTGAAATAAATGTACACCAGCTCTGTTAAAAAAAATTTTTCTTAAAACTTTGAGTACATTTCTTCAAAAGAAAAAAACTTGAACTTTCTAAATACAAAAAAGCAGTAAATGACATAACCACCCTACTGAGGATATGATTTATTACAGGTTTGCAAAACCTAACCTCTAAAACTTCTTCTGTAAGTTTTATTTTTCAACAGTGCTATTTTGTAGTAAACATTCAATGAGAAGGGAGAGATGTTAGGTACTGGACCACAAAAAGTAACTGGAAAAGTGAACTTCTACAAAACCCTTGTACCACACTGCCTCTGAAGCTCACAAAATTCATAAACAGAAAAAGTCATATATTTTTTGCAGAATGTTCAGCGTTCAGCTCTATGACTTTGCTTAAACTGTCTCCAAACACGACAATAAATTTTTCAATTCTCCACATAGAAGCAATAGTTAATGCTTTCTAAAATTTTAGAGGCTTTTGTGATATTGAATGCAGAATAGTCAAAATTTTTTTAATTACCTGAAGAAAAATATATGCAACCATTCACAGCTATGCATACACACTAATACACCTAGATTCCTTACCTGTAAACCTTCAATCATGAGTTTTAAAATTCGAGGGTTCAGCCATGATGACTGCTTGAAAGTGAATTCACTCCAATCAACAATCACAAGAAATCCATTGATCTGTGTTGACTCATCGTCAATAAGTTTCTCGAGTGTCAGCAAAATTGCACGATATATTGCTGCCAGTCCATAGCGAGTATTGTCCCAGTTTGCAGAATACAAGACAATAATTCGACGTCCTCGATGATCTGTTCCTGGTAAAACACCAGGCAAACCATCTAAAAGAGCATCTTTGATTCCTGGCTCTGAAGCCTGAAATTTTTTGAAGAGATTCTTGTTTGTTTGACGATATTCAAAATAACGTGCAAAAAGTCGAAATGCCTCCTCAGAATTAAACTTACGAGCTCGAAGAAAACGCAGTAGGAAAGCATCATCAGAGCGCAAGAATTCTGCACAAACATTTTTTTTAAATATATAAAAACATGTACATCAAATGTTGTTGAAAGATGTTGAAATGTTAAGGCCTAAAATGGCTATTTAAAATGAGATGCATACATGCTAAATAAAGCTTAAAAAAATTTCGTGTATCTTAAACAAATCATGAAAAAGAAGATTTAGAAGAATTCATGTTGTATTTTTTTCCTGAGTATCTCCTCACTCAAACTGTGCTCATGAGGCCAGTGAAGAGTCATAAAATCATGTCTTTCAAGTACTATGAGTATGAGATGATGAAAATAACAAATGAAATTACAAATTTAAATAATAAAGCATGCAGCCATAAACAGTCCTATGGCTAGCTATGCCTTTACATTTTACACCAAAAAAAAGAAACATAGTAAAAATGTGTACCACTTAAACAGAGAAAAGGCTTTTTTAAATCCAAGGAACATACTTTTAAAACAATAATAGACATTGTATCAGACTTCAATATTAAGATGGCTTATATTAAGGAAGCCAACATACAAACAGTATGTTGCACATAAAAGTGAAGCACGTTCTAAACATGTCCATTAGTGGGTTTACAGATGGTTTTCTTTCACTGACATCAAAATTGTATACTTCAATATTTATACAAAATAAAACATGATATGCAATACAATTAGCCTTGGGTCTTTACTTCATCATATTGACAGATATTGTATCAGTGAACAGATACGAAAGATTGTATGTTGACTCCCTAGCAACAGAATGCCAAAAATACACAGGGTCCCCTGGTGAAGGACATGGATTCCTTATGCTTTCTATGGGACCTATATGTTTTTGGCATTCTGTGCTGCTATGGCTTTAATTAAAAGTTAGAGCCAGTGTGTCAATATTACAATGGAATATCAACAAAAGGAGATATTTACTTACCAATGTCTGGTCTTGAAGCCATCTGAGATCGAACTGCTGCTAGAGCAGCAGGCATGTTTTCAGGAATTTCATTCAGTTCTGCTCGAGCTCTAGCAGCAAGTGGTTCTGCAATTCCCCAGCCATATTCTGCCATGGTCACTGGTGCCAAGATAGTAGGTGTATGTGTGCGTGCTTTCTTTGCACAGGCACACATACGCACACATGCACACACTCTCACACCCCTGTTTAGTTGCTGATATTGTAAGTCTGTTCACTCTCAGTTCATGAGGCTTTCTGCAACATATTTATAAGGACAATTAATCAAATAATTATCAAATGTGTTTTCCACATGCTCATGGCTTTAGTAGAAGATGCCCATAATATAAATATGTTTACAATCTTTTGCTCCATAGTGAAAAGATTTAAAATGATATCAATATGAAAATACTGATCATAAAAATATTTTAAAGTTTAAAATATTAAAATGATAAACATTGTTTTTAAGTTGCTGGCATCATGTAATTACAAATGAAGTAATGACAGTTGTAATACTAAATTGTATTAGATCCAAACCAAAAAAATTTGCAATTTATCTATAACAAACTGATTTAGAACTATTACTGTATGTATGCTGTATTCTGGCTGCTTTCTTCTGCTCTAATATGTAGTTATCTAGCTCGTGTTACTCAGAGTTGGGTGTTGTTAGAAATGCTGTATTAGCTCTTTGTCATGTTGCTGATGGTCTCGCGGTTGCAATATGCTGAAGTATGTATGTTTTAGATGTTTGCATCAAATGAAAGAAAATTTTTAATCTGCTAAACTCTAGTAATTTTATAAAACACACGGTAATATGTCATTATTTTGCGAAGGCAATCGAGAGAGGGAGTAAATGAAGAATTCGCATCTCATTATCAACAATGCGATGGGATAAAACTCTTTAAGCGAGTATACTGTAGAGATAAGCATGACGAAATAACATGAAAAAAACAAATACCGCCTTCTGAATCGAACCCACATGCACAGCTCATATACCTGTACGTGTAATATTCCTCCAGTAATGACTGCGAAAAAAACACCCTGCAAGTTCTTCGGCTCGAGCAGACACCTAAGGGAGGAAATGCAAATCGCAGAATTTTATATAAAGAATGTTTTCGAATCGCTAAAGAAATCCGATCACCCATTGAAATCAATATATTTAAGATATTTAAGAGACTTTAATGTATACTTCTTCAAATTCTTGAATTATAGTTTCTTAATTAAGTCATTCAGATTTAAGCATAATGACAGATCCCACTGGATGACTAGCGCATTGAGTTGTGTCCCGTTACGAGATTCACTCCCTTTGGGTCCTACAGCAGATTGTGTGCAGTGTACCTGGTCACACAGACTTGACAGATCATAGAACAGTGGTTCTTAACCTTTTTTGAGGTACCGAACCCACAAGTTTCATATGCACATTCACCGAACCCTTCTTTAGTTTCATGTGCACATTCACCGTACCCTTCTTTAGTGTCATCACGAATTGCGGGTGTGTCTTGACCTCCGTTGCGGAGGCTCCGCCGAACCCCTGAGACCGACTCACCAAAAACGGGCAAACGGGTGTCAGTTTAAAAAAAAATCATACAGATTTAAAGAAATCCATTTCTTAAGCTTAATTAATTGTTCTCCTCGCTGCATCCAAATATCGGGGACCGTACCATATCTTTGATGCTTGCACCGGTTGGCCAACACTGGGACCAAGCTATAGTAATTAATTCTCTAGCCATAAGAAGACTGTAATTGATTCTCTTCTCACTAACGAGCTGAGAAAGGATTTACACAGGTATCCAAAAGAGCATTGAACTGTAAGGTATTCGAGTTTACTTACCAAACTTGTTATTTACAAGCAGAGCACGTGTATGCAGAGATATTTCAAACATGGTAGATTGATACCTCCATTTGTTCATATTTAATGTCCCCTAAACCGATGGTAATCGGGTAGGAGTACTGATCAACTCCCTGGGGCCATTACTAAGGCAAAAGTAAGTCTTTTCCCCAGGGCAAAATGGGGAACTCAAAGCGTCTTATTTTTGTAATTACAATGTGATGCTACACCCCTGGGACACTACTTTATATTTCTGTACCCCAGTTCATCTTTGCCATCGATTTGTAACTAAGGGCAATATAGCATCTGTGGGTCTGAAAGTCACTTTATAACTTTGGAAACAAAAAGACGCTTGTCCCTGAGTTCTCCATGTTGCCCAGGGCAACAACTTACCCTCGTTTCATGACTACGGACCCAGGAAAAATAGTACCGATTTTATTATGTATTTATTTTATGAACGTTATATAAGCGCCTGCTAGACTGCGACGCACGTGTGTTTCCACGTGATCTGTTTACTCTATGACGTGATCGTTATTTGCACAATACTTTTCATATAAAGTAACTAACAACAATGTGACTATAATTATGAAGGGAGCGCAGGGCAGGACACAAGTATAGACATACATAAATACACATGCAATAGCCACCATCACAGAATACATGAGGAATGATAGAACACATTTAGTGTTAGTTACATAGTAATTAACTCAGTAGGTATGTCATTATTGGCAGATAATCGAGTGTCAAATTTAATACCGCACATGTCATTCCCATTATGACAATAGAGTAATGCTCGGGTTGGGGAGGGCTATTCTGAACGGTGATTTAATAATTATAAGAACTCGATCTTTATTAATTTTTCATTAATAAGAAAGAGTAGGTTCAATCTGTAAGTGTCGTTTACCTGTGCGTTTTGTAAAATTATTTTTACTGCGTGATGACGTCTAAGAATACTAAAAAACAAAACTTTTAATACCAGCAGGCTCCCGGGTACTCACCTCTTGAAATGCTAGATTATATAAAACTGCTGATGTAACAAAAGATACAGATGAAAGAACAAGAAGCCTTAAGGGCACTACAGTCGACAGATAATCCGATATAACAAAAGCAGCTTCTAAACTAGACGAGACCCCTAAGTTATTTCTTCCCCTTGGTGTGCGGATGTTGAGAATGCACAATTGCCTTTACATCTTGTTTTTACATAACGAGACAGAATTTATAGGCACTTTGCATATGCGTGATTTGTGAAGAGATATCGTGCGCCGTGTGATGGTTTGATAAACCTTTTTCAAATCTCTTTATCAGCAGGGAATAAAAAGATACTTAATTAGCATTCCTCTCTCTCTCTCTCTCTCTCCTCTTGAAACAAAGATTAGACGAAGAACTAGAAACGATAGTGGATGAAAAGGTGTTCGTTTTTATTCTCTCTCGAAAATGGGGGCTGACGGGAATTGATCTGTGAAGATGTGGAGATGAATGTGTGTTTAAGGAAGGCAGAGACAGAATGATGGGTCAGGGTGGGTATAGGGGCTTTAGTGGTGGGAGGGAAGTACAAGGTATAGGGTGTGTGCAAATGGATGGGACAACTTACAATCTTTTTCTAATGTCTTTTCTGTATAATTATATTATACTTCGGCAGGTTTTTAATTAATGTCATAGCATATTACAACAGCTTTACTGGTTCCGAGAATAGTGAGGTTTCTAACACCTCACTCCCTAACAACCTGAAAAGGGCATGGGACGACCTTTACTTTTACCTTAAATTACAACAATACAAATAACAGAGTGAAAGAGAAAGATATGCACGACCTCTCTTTTCGTCTCCTTTCTTCCATTTCTCTACAGATCTGGTAAGAGTAATGCCTGATGGAAATCTGTCAATTCTTTCAAATGGCGATTCCAAAGTTCGGTTTCAGTTGTGATAAGACCCCTTCAGATGGGGCTGTAGTTGTTTGAATGTCTGCAACAAATATTAATTATCTTTAACCATGTGAAAAGTTGCCCAGCAACTTTCTCTTCCTCGCCTTGTGTGAGATGACTTGTAGTAAAATCGTCTGTCATGTCTTACAGACGGAGAAGTTACGAAGAAGCTGGAACAGGTGAGACAAAGGTAAAGAGGAGACCGGCACAGTCCCTGTCCAACGTCTTCACGTGAACGAAGGCAGGTGTCTGAGTGTCGCCCGACTCAGTATCGTGAACACGTTGTGTGTCGTGTAGCATCCAATAGGATGGCAGCTTTCGTCATCCATCAATCTTTTGAAAAGCCAATGGGGTAAATGTTTATCTATTATCAGCTTGATTCACACGATTCCTCCCCTACAGCCCGCCCCCTTTCCCCAATCCCACCTACCCTGACTCGTTAGCATTCTCATCACGTACATATCAGGTATAAATGTTGCGGTCCGCAGACAGTGTAGGTCGTGGCTAACGAGATCGCTGAAAGCATCTACTGCATCTCCACCAGCGACCTGACAACCATCTTCGACCTGACCAACATGAAAGTTCTCGTTATCGCTGTCTTGGTGGCGGTAGCATCGGGAGAGTATGCTAGAAGACCGAGGATATTTGGAAGACGTGACAGTCCCGTTAGGCACGGAACAGGACAAACCTTCAAAGATGTAGTAGAGCTCTTGGAGGGTAAGTATACAAACAAATATAAAGTGATGTTGTATTTCAAGCAAGTTTAAAGTCGCGTGTTTTTGTTTGATCTGAAAACAAAATCGCACTAGAGAGAAAATATTAGTTTTGTCTTGTAACGCTGTGAGCGATGAGTACGAAAAATTTGGCAAATAAAATGGCCGAAGTCTTTAGCCAACAATACAGCATACACAGCATGTTCGTGCTCTTTGTCCCACCCATCTATCCACCCCACTGAGTTTCTTGTTTGTAGAAAGTTAATTCCTTTTAGCCAATAAAATGATTAGCTGTTGTTATCGTCTCCTAATAACACTCAACTTACCTCAATTTTCTGTATCAAGAGTTGACTCGAGTCAAACAGGACCTGTACGAGGGCTTGGGTTCCTACGGAACTAATCTGAGGGNTCAACGAACAGAAGATTAACCGCATTTACCAGCGCGACATCCCAAGCATCGTCCTCTCGAATCAACAGCAGGACGGGCTCATCGCTCTGGCCAATGGGGAGGTAAGCTCCTAAGCTCGCTTACTACTCACCATTTCCAGTTTTATTTTCCTAACTTCCTCTCTACCTCATTTTTGTGTGTGTGTGTGTGTGTTCCGCTCTCCCTCCCCGTCGTACAACAGTGTGGTTTTGTCTGTCACAGATCGACAGCCTGTTAGCGGAAGTCCGTTCCGCGCAAGACACAGCTGCTGCGACCCTCGTGACAGCAACAGAAACCGCCAACATCACGGAGGTCCTGGAGCAACAAGTATACGGCATCGCTTCCTGGAATGCAGACCAAAGAGCCACCATCGACGGCATCAACATAACGGAGGTTACACAAGGCTTGCTGCAAGAGCTGAAGGACAGCATCTCTCGTTTGAGGACAACCCTGGCTGGCCTGGAAACCAGGACAAACACCGTTGATGTCTTCGTGCAAAGCAGACGATGTAAGTACAGGTGATCCTCACACAGAGAATTACTTTGACGACAGTGTTAGCACACTGCAAACACCTCAGACCTTTCTGTCAGGAAAAGACACACAATGTTGAAGAGAAGAGAAGGTCAGAGGAATTCCTTACACTAATTTTCCGCTGCAGATCATAAGTTGTTACATGGTTACTAGACCTTTTTGTGGGAAATTTTACAGAGGGGCTAGGTATCAATCACACCGTCTTTTAATTTGTCCTTTTATGTTATCAATAGAAAAAAATGTCAGTGCTTCAGATAGATTAACTGATGACATCTTTGTCAAAGTTGCATAGTGGGTAAAGTGAATGGTTTTCAATGTGAACATTGAAGAGATTTAATTATAGATGTTCTTTTAGAATGAACACTTTTTTGTTCTGTTAGGAGCTCTGTGTGTGTGTGAAAACGAGTTAACATGCCATCTAGAATTAACAGTAGCTTTGGGGTTTGAAATAGGTTTAGGGTTAAGATTTAGGTTTGGGTTAGGGTTAGAATCAAGATTAAGATTTTCCTGTAGGCTTTTATTTGGCATAGAATGATGGCCTACATAAAACGATGGAAGTCAAAGGTTTGTTTGTCAGTTTGAAAATAAATTCGTGGAGAGGACGGCGGCATAAGCTAACTGCCGCTAGCTAGCTTTTCTATCTACACCACTGCAGCTGATGGTCTTGAGTATTGCAACGAAATGATGTTTATTCTCAATGTTGATTGTCTTATATCTGCAGGCGAGACCGGCTCTGTCCAGGTGTTTTTTGAATACGACAAAGACGAAGTAACAGTCCCCCAGACCTTCCTGTCAGAGTTTGACCAGAACCCAGAAGTCACCATTTCTCTGGACGGCTTCGCCGACAGTATCGATGAAAAAGGCGAGTATCAGAGGAGAAGGTATGACAACGATGGCAAAAACAACTACGACAAGGATGGCAAAATCAAGAACGACGTCCGATACAACGAGAAAGATGAGCTGGGCATCCGGGTTTTGGCGGAGCAGATAACCACCAGTGGATTCAACGCTCGCTTTAAAGGTTTCAGCGATGGTCGTTTCGAGAACAGAGTCGGCACTGCCCGCTGGACGGCCTGCCAGAACCTCAGCGTACGTCCACCTACGGACGCTAAGTTTAAGTCTCTTTGAATTAATCGTTCTTTGTGGATTCCCTCCCTCCGAGCTTTGGACACTGGCCTGATATATACACATAGTATGTAGTGAAATTACAATAACGCCACGACTTCTTGATTTTGAAAAAAAAATCAAGAAATACAAGCAAAAGATGCTAATCGGTGGCTGTATTTTTACGGTGTGTGCGCATTTTGTACATAGACTGAAGAACGTATTTATTCGCATTTCTCTCGCTGTACAGGTGGTACTATTATTCTTGAACATCATACTGTAAGACGGTGCTTTCATTCAAGTGTAAATCACGATGTCCAATATGTCTTCGCCTATTATGCTGTCAATTGTTTCTGATTTGTCCAAGAGATGCAAAAGGTGTAAATAAAAATATGCGCTGATGCCTTTCTCAGTGTTATAACTGTTATATGTGCGCTGTTGTGGCTCATTTATTTACTTCAAGATTATGATAGTGAGTATGCTGAGGTTTACGAACAAATGAATACGAGCAAACAGAGGTTGGTTGGCTACTTTTGATTGAAAGGTCTTCTCTGGGTGATTTTACGGTGGAGAACCAGTTTCAATGAATGACACAATCATCAGGCTTTTCTTCAAACATCGTTATGTTTTCTGGAAAAGGAGGAATGTGCCTGGTCACCTGATTGATAAAGATGACGACCGCTCACCTCGCCCCCCTCAACAAATAAACCAACATATCAAACAGTGCATGCATCCATCCACAAGTACACGCTGTTCAAAATAAAGAAAGTAATCTTTAACAGGTTTACAATGTTTTATCACAGAAGTCGCCGTGTAATGAAACATTTAAGAAACAGTGTACAACAACAAGAAAATAGAATGAAACAACTTCAGAGTTAATATTGCATTGCGGCCCACTAGGCCAAAGAGCATAATATTATTGTGGTTACTTGTATGAAACAGTTGAATACTGATACAGGACATGACAGTGTAACACATGCTTTGGTGGAGTTTTACCATTTATAGACACCAGGCTGGGCTTTAAATTCCCTTATTTCTTCACCAAGTGCATTTATTCTTTTGAGCAGAAAGCTGAACTGCCAGCAAAGTCTGACCATTCTAAAGATTTGCAAAATGTTACAAAAATGTTAACTGGCTCTGTGTGACATGGGAAAAGAGAAAGTACTTGTGTAGTTTAGTCTTCAAAGACATTGGCTTGTCTGGAATGGCTAAACGAAATAAAGATCCACTGGCAACAAATTTCGGCCGCGATTGTGGACAAGAACTGAGTGGATGGACTCCTCAGTTGAACAGAAAGATGAGCAAACTGTTTCAAATGAAATGATATCATAAACCATCTCATGTACTGGGCAGATGCGAGTTTTATAACAAATGTTTGTATCGTCTTCGCGGACAGTCTTGGATTGCTACATTCGTCAAAAAAGAAATCACATGAGTGTGTGTTGTTTTTTAATTTTCAATCTATGGATGACTGCACATGCGCATGTGCACAAACCTGCACAACGACTTTCTAGAGGAAGATCATCAACAAGCTTGCATTCACTGAATGGTCGGCATCCTCTAGTGTTACCGTACGTATAAATGCAGCATAATATTCGAACATACATATCTCTACAGGATCGCAGTCATGCTCACACAGAAGTGGTTTTGTCAGAGGCGAGAATTAGTGTTAACCGATACATAATGTATACTCGTATATTTTTCACTTGATCTGTTATAAAGCTGCAATAGCTGTCTTCAAAATATATTTTAATTCCAATAACGGAAGTACTTTTTAAACACAAACACACCACTGGCAATCTTGCCATTAGTCCACGTGCTCTCTTCGTTTCGAAAACTTTTAATACTTTTGGTTAAGCGGATTGAGCCCGATTTCTCAAAGTTGTTTATTTGTTTACAAATATCGAGACCACTCGACACGACAGTGGACGGAACACCTTAATATTAACGACATCGAGAGGGTTTGATCACAGGAAGTCACAGATATGAAAATAAACTTTTTCTGTATACAAAATGTTACAAATATGCCATTCATAATAATGCTGTTTGAAAGATTGTTAAAATGAAAGTGTTTCTTAATTTTAAAAAATTTAAACATTTTTGGCGGTGGTGTAATCAACTGTTTCATTTGTCATATCCGATCTTCAATTCAAGATCAGTATGATTCCAGTCATTTATTAGCTCGAGAAACATTTCTTCAACTGCTATGCATGGTAAACTGTTATTTACATATTTCTAGCAGAGTAATTATGTTGTCTGCTTCTCCTTTCTCCCGCTCCCTCAATCTTTGAAACCTTCCGAGCTTATGTAAAAAGTGTGACAAAGGTTAATTAAGTACAAAATAAATGATAGCATAAAGAGCAAGGGAATGTCTCGCTGCATGTTTAATGCAGATGACCTCTCAATGCCGGCAGGTCAGTTGGCCTGTTCCTGGATTCCCAAGCTGCGGACGCACTCGTTGACCGCACGTCGCGAGCCAGGTGTGTTCTGCAGGTAGGCCAGGTAGGTGGACGTCATGTGCTGGCGGCTGCCAGGTGGCACCTGGTCGATCTTGTCAAGGTCCAGACGATAGAAATCCTGTCGTGTGCGTTTGTAATCCGCCTCCACCTTCTGCTGAGCCTGAGAACTGTACTTGGTCTTGAGCTCCTTCCTGCAGCAACAATGGGACAAGGTAACGTGAGGATCATCGTCATTCTCGTCGTCGTCATCATCATCTGCACTCTTTTGTCTTTTAGCTTTCTAACGAATATTTAGTTTTTTTCTATCCAAGGTACCGGCACACACCCACCTTAGCATAGGGACGTCACTGTAGTACAGCTGTCGTGTAGCGAGGTCTTTGGTTTCCAAGGTGACGATGGGAAACAGCGGCATTCGCTCATCGTCCTCTTTCCGCTCCTGCTTGTTTTTGTGCTCGTGTTGCTTGTGACCATGGTGTTTAGAACTAAGGCCAGAATAATGAGAAGTGAAGCAATCAAAGGCGGTGCGGCTCGCTGTTTCAAGATGAGAGATTCGAAAATGTGTCATTGTTAGGATGCAGGTAGATGTGATTCCCATTGTGTGTGTGTGTGTGAGACCTATAAAAAACCGGATTTTCTGTAGATTGTTTACCTCTTTTTGTGTTCGTGGATGGTGGTGTGCTGTGGGGAGATGGCCGGCAGGACGTCCTTATCCATGCAAAGGTCAACCCAAGGGTCACACAGGCCCTGTGCAGTGCGGCGGCTGGTGTGACCCATGAAGTGACCGTCACGCTGCAACATGGCGAATGTTAGCGTTAGATGACGTGTCATCTTGGACTGTCCCAGGTTGCAGCATATTGTTTCGTGAGTTACTTTACACAAGCAGTGGTGTCAACACCACAAACACAGAAACAGGCAGAAGACGAGAAGACACATGTTCTGACAGAAATAAATTCATCCCCGAAAACAAATCGTAAGTCGCTAAGAGTAAGTAAATAGATTGAGGCTCTTACGTAAACCTCACTTAAAAGTTTCTGAAAACACAAAAGCAATACAATGGAAACCACACAACAATATCGACAAAATACACTGACATATTAGTAGACATGATTTATAGCTAATGTCTAGTGGTACTAAGAGTGTAAAAGTATAATTAGAACTGGACACTATTACCTACCAAATATCAACATTTACTTGACAGAAGAAAATTATACTCTGTAACCAGACAGAGACAAAAGGCTGGCAAGATAGATGGATAGACAAAATTTATACTGCCTCAAATGCAATCCTTTTATTTTATTACACGCTATTTTCTCAATTCTCTAGAACCGCAAGAAAAAAGTAAACAAACTTCCGAAAATTATTTCTCCTTCGATACGAAAGCTTCTCTAGTTATTGCCTGACTCGGTGTCAACTTACCAAGTTGATGAGAAAGCGAGGGGTGTGAGTGTCGTAGTATGGTGCCAAGGAGTTGAAAATGAACGGTGTGTTCTTCTTCCTGGCGAAAATCAAAATACATTGAACAATATTTATGTTCACTCACTACTTACATGAAGCTTTCAGATCACGCAGAGCAGGTGCATTGTCAGGAATCGGCAGCATCAGAAAATTATTACAGCACATCGAAAACCTTATTCAACTCTTGTTCCTTCTCCCCGTCGACATATTTGTTGTTGAATACAATCAACGAATTGGAACAGTTTATGTCAGAGACAAACCCTTTCCGACTGAAATTTTGGAAGAAATGATATTTCATTGCAGACTTTGCTTGCTGACCCCATGAAGCGTCAATTACCTTGTTTTGGTAAACAACGGACAGACAACACAAACACATAGAGACAGAACACGAGACAACGGAGACAGACAGACAGGATATAAACAGCTAAAAGTAGACAGATGAATGACTGAACAGAATAACAAGTGAATTTTCACAACAATGTTTCAAGTTCTTGTCAGACGAGGAATATCAACATTCCGCTTACCTGGGAGGAGGAACTATTTTGGAAGACTCTTTTTTCAAGCTTTCCTCCAACCTCTTGAGCTCCTCCTTAAAGAACTCGCGCTGTCTGGCACGTCCGTCGGAGGTCTCTAGCAACAGAGATCACACGCACATCCAGGCTTTTACAAAAGTCAGTTAAAAACCAGTTCTGTAACAGCACCCGCAAACATTCCATTACCCATCGCTCATTACTTCACTAAGAAATGAAGCAACTATTGCACACTGCGACTTCTGCTCCTACTATTGTCACGACTACAGCTGTCGCTACAACAATAATGTCATTGGAAATGAGAACGAACGTTAGGCTAACATGAGAACGAACGTTAGGCTAACAAATGAAAACAAAAGTTAGGCTAACAATACAAGTGGTTAGAGCGGTGGTCAGGACTTAACATTCATTGCTCGATAATCTGCCTTGGGTTTCGGAACTGTAACTCAGGGAGTTAAAGCACGTGCAACTGTAAGATTTATGATGTACACGTCAATTGACGTCACCGCGCTCTGTTGTGTACGTTTGCTGCCGTTGAAACATTCTCTTGAGTACATCAATACACTGTTGTGAGTAGGTTGGCTCACGTCCATAAACAGCCTGTACATTCCACTACCTAGTGGAGGTCGAATCACGTCTACTCACATCCACAGTCTTTTAAGTAATGCAGGAAGGAAGGAAATGCTGGCAATCAGTAGCCAGTGCGCATGCACCCTGTACCCGATCTTGTCCGATCTTACCCGATCTTGCTTGAGGTGTTTTAGTCTCATCACTGGAGTCTCTGCGCTCGCTTCCTCTGCCTTTTGTCGATTTTGTTCCTGTGGTAAGACAGTGAAATGTCCTGTCAAAGTGGGTTTATCACATTTTCCGTATGCAGAACATTTTTCACTGTCCGTTTGACCTCCATGGAAAGAGAAAAAGGAGAAGAATGGTGACTACATGGTGTCAGCAACCAGGTGGGCATTGAACTCGCTCCTTTTTGAGTGGTAGGGGTGTGAAAGCGAGGCTAAACGTGGTGTACAAGGCTTTTTTTTTATACTTTAGCTATCAAATAATGGTGAGTGCTTGAAATGAGTGCTGGTCTTTGAGTTACACTATGCCCACCCCACAGACAAATGTAACAAGTAAATGGATGTTGTTTCCGATATTGTGCCGGTAACAATCCACGCCTAAGGGAATCACAAGTTTATTACAGATGATCTGAAAGTTTACTTCAAAGAGAAAAGAACTGCAGAAGTGTGGACGGAAAGTTCCTCAATTTAAAGATTATTAAAAAAAAACAAGACTGCATATTATAATTTAAAGGAATTCTACTGAGACAAAACCACATGAAAAGTTGTAGGTTTTTAAAAGCTTATATTCACGTCTTCTGCCGCGAGTGGGCTTGCAAACATCCCATACACTATTTAGAAATCAGATATTTCTCCCTCGAAACAGGGAGCACTTAGGTGTCCTGTCAGCAATATTAGCTGAAGACATTATCTTATAAAGGTAAAGTGTTTGTGAGAGTTTATCTTCAGTGAACTCTGACACAAAAAAGAATGAATCTTTTTGTGAGGAATGGCAAAGCCTCCAACCTGTCCACAAAGTCACGAAGCTCGATGCTTGTCTTTCTCTCTGTTCTTGATGGCGGATTTGTTATCGTCCCGTTTTATAAGCAGTAAAGGAGACGAGGATTTTATGTGTTGCAGGTGACAGGTGACTTAGATGTCTGCTTTACTTTGATTCTGAGTGAGATTACACAAAGCAGTTTCTTTATCTACCTGCCAGCCCTGGCCTGGTGGGACACGATCCTCCTCTATATGTTCGTCCACATACAAATCAGGTCCACAAATACCACCTCTACCCCATCGCACTCCACGATATTTTATGAATAGAAGGGATATAAAAGGATTATTAATATGAGTTTTGTTCGTGAATAGCCAGCAGAGCGGGTGGTTAGACTGTAATATAAACAACCCGCGGCGGGTGGTATCATCACCTAACGATACCTAGTTGCTCGTACAATCCCGGATTTGGTGGATATTTTTCGGATATTTACGAGTACTAAGGTGACATCGTATGAAAAACTGATCGTGACACGAGTCACACACCGACTGAAACCCTTTTCAAGATCGCAGTCGGAGAGAACGTGTAAAGATGGCATCTTGTCCAATATTTAGCAACAGAGTAATTGTTATGACTTCGTTTTGTAATTTTTCTTCCTGAGCCAGTTGAAGAAAAAAAGGTGATTATTCAGATAATCATTTCTTCAATTAATTTTATTAAATGATATGTTATAGTGTGGGTGTGAGATACAGATGGGGATCTACATCGTCTTCATTATTTTCAAGATGAGGATAATTTAAAATTTTTATATCCTTGTAATTGTAGGGAGAAGGGAGAAGAGTGGTTTAGTATCAAGGGGTTGGTTTATTCAAGAAGGATAGATAATCTCTTCCATCGCCTTTCATTTATTATTCAGGGACATTCACTGCTGGCTGAACAGATGTTTTGCGGCAGCCATCCAGGGCAAGTCTGGAATCACTGACCTCCTAGGAAGTCAAGCGCACTAACCATGAAACCATGAATCGTTGACACAATCTGTGCTGCTGTTAGGAAATTCTAGCTTTTACTGATACAACATTTACTGCAAGGAAGGCAGTCAATCCTCTCTTGACACAATATTTAAAAAGTTATTGTAATCGCAGCAGTTGAACCTTTGTTGCAATCTTTACTGCTATCATAACAGTCCCTGCTCCTCTCAAGCCAAAGAAATTTATTTTCAAAGAGGTCTGATCATATTCTCGGGGTGTCGTAAAGCGAGACAAATGATATCTCAAATCCTTAAAGGAGTCTTTGAACACTTTTAAGATAAAAAAATAAACATACTTATAAATATATTTTTAAAAATTATGAATTGACCTGCATGCAAAGGTCACCAATATTTTTTTCTTTTGTTTTTTTTTTTGCTTGTTTACTTTGAATGGCAATCGCAGTCACCTGATAGACAGGATGGGCGGCAAGTGTAGGTCGTGCGAGGTCGCCGCAGTCGGCACGATGATTGGCTCTGGACATGCGCTGGTCCGTGATCAGTAACGCTTCTGCTGATTGGTCGACTGGCCTCCCTCCTGTGGAGACGACGAATCGTCTGGGGCGTAGTATCTGTTGCTGCTGGGCTCGTCTTGGGCCGCGAGTTCTCCGTTGTTGCTGTTGTTGTCGTGTCTACGTCAGTCACCACAGAACTCGGTGCGAGGTGCTGGGATCTGGTGCTGGTGGTGGAGTTCGCGGGATCCTGTCGTCTTCTGACGGTGGGCTCGTCTCTTTGCCTTCGTCCTGACGGGGATCTCTTTGGAACTTTTTCGCGAGACCGTACAGGTCTTTGTGCAAATTTCCTGTCTGAAGACCGTCCAGAGGATGCGACTCTGTCATTTTCAACTGAACACTGTTTCTGTGGCTCGGAACTGATCTGTGATACCTCAAGGGCGACCAGGTTTTCTGTCTCAGCATTCGAGTTTACCGCCAAGCCTTCTGACTGCAAGTCTCCATCAATGTTCCTCTCATCCACTTTCTGCTCATCCTTTAGTCGCTCTTCATCACACGACTCGGCCGGCTCTTGTTCTCGCTGTATGCCATGGCCCTGATCTACATCAGATTGAGTGGGATTCGCGAGTTCATCCTCTTTCTTACCTTCAGTGTCGTGTTCCCCAATTCCCTGAACCTCAGGCATGTTATCCTCCCCACAAGTCTCTTTCAAAGATGATTTCTCGCTACCTTCATTCTCAGTGCTTGATGCTAGGCAGTCTTGTCCTTCGGTTGGTAGCAACTGTGGTGTTCCTTCACAGTTCTCCTCCATTTTGTCCTGCAAGTAGCTTTCTTGGTTTTCCTGCGTTGGAGAGGCCTCAGACAACGCCTCATTCTGGCGCTCTTCACCAACCATTCGCTCGGTCTCGTCTGGTTCAGGGCAGGAATCACCAGATCCAGGTTTTGGTTCGGTGACTGTCTCACTTTCATCAATGCCAGAGTTTTGTGATTCTTCACACTGGAGTTTATTGTCTGTCTGCAGTGCCTCACTGTTTCTCTCTTGGATGTCTGCTGCATCCAATCCTTCAGAAGACTGAACTTCGTTGGCAGAAACTTCCTGACCACTGTTATCTTGCTCTACTTCCTTCTCTTCTGCGATCCCTGCGGACACGCCTTCATCGTCTGCTTCTTGAAGTCTACTCGTGCCTTCTTGGCTTGAGCTGTCAACGACCCCTTCCCCTGTCTCTTCGTCAAAGATGGACTGAGTGCCCAACTCTGGCGCATTAACTTCAGATGATTCTTCTACAGAGATGTCTTCTCGAAGGCTTTCTGCTTCTTCTTGAAGAACTTCGGCTTTGTCGCCGTCGTTGAAGTTTTCTGTCTGTACATCATTATCTTCTTCCTGGTTAGTTGGTATTTGCTCTTCTTGGTGAGGTTCTAATTGGATTTGGGCATTATCCTCTTCTTTGTGGGGTTCTGGCTGTATTTCGGCATTATCCTCTTCTTGATGGGTTTCTAATTGGATTTCGGCATTATCCTCTTCTTTGTGGGGTTCTGGCTGTATTTCGGCATTATCCTCTTCTTGATGGGTTTCTAATTGAATTTCGGCATTTTTGTCTTCTTCTTGAGGTTCTTCTGCATTTATTTCGGCATTATCCTCTTCTTGATGTAATTCTGCCTGTATCTCGGCATTATCCTCTTCTTGATGATTTTCTAATTGGATTTGGGAATTATCCTCTCCTTGGTGGGGTTCTGCCTGTATTTCGGCATTATCCTCTTCTTGGTGGGATTCTTCCTGCATTTCTTCATTATTCTCTTCTTGTTGGGGATCTTCTGCCTGCATTTCGGCATTATCCTCTTCTTGATGTGATTCTTCCTGCATTTCTTCATTATTCTCTTCTTGTTGGGTTTCTTCTGCCTGTATTTCGGCATTGTTTTCTTCTTGATGGGGTTCTTCTCCTTGTATTTCGGCATTATCCTCTACTTCTTGAGGTTCTTCTGCCTGTATCTCGGCATTATCCTCTCCTTGACGGGTTTCTTCTCCCTGTATTTCGGCATTATCCTCTTCTTGATGGGGTTCTAATTGGATTTCGGCATTATCCTCTTCTTGGTGGGATTCCTCCTGTATTTCGGCATTATCCTCTTCTTGTTGGGTTTCTTCTCCCTGTATTTCGGCATTATCCTCTTCTTGATGGGTTTCTTCTCCCTGTATTTCGGCATTATCCTCTTCTTGATGGGGTTCTTCTCCATGTATTTCGGCATTATCCTCTTCTTGGTGGGATTCCTCCTGTTTTTCGGCATTATTCTCTTCTTGCTGGGTTTCTTCTGTCTGTATTTCGGTATTATCTTCTTCTTGATGACTTTCTAATTGGATTTCGGCATTATCCTCTTCTTGGTGGGAGTCTTCTTGTATTTCGGCATTATTCTCTTCTTGTTGAGGTTCTTCTGCCTGTATTTCTGCATTATCCTCTTCTTTGTGAGTTTCTGACTGTATTTCGTTATTATCCTCTTCTTGATGGGTTTCTAATTGGATTTCGGCATTATCCTCTTCTTGGTGGGGCTGTGCCTGTATTTCGGCATTATCCTCTTCTTTTTGAGTTTCTTCCTGTATTTCGGCATTATCCTTTTCTTGATGGGTTTCTAATTCCATTTCGGCATTCTCCTCTTCCTGGCGGGGTTCTGCCTGCATTTCGGCATTATCGTCTTCTTGGTTGGGTTCTGGCTGTGTTTCAGCATTATCCTCTTCTTGATCGGTTTGTAATTGGATCTGGGCATTCTCCTCTTCTTGGTGTGGTTCCTCTTCCTTAGGTCCTTCTATTAGGACGCTATCGTCTTGAACTCTCTCTGACTGAGCGTCCTTGTCTGTCTCACCATCACCAGTCTCCTCCTCTTGGTGTGCCTCAGAAGGAACGTCACCAGTCTCCTCCTCTTGGTGTGTCTCAGAAGGAACGTCACCAGTCTCCTCCTCTTGGTGTGTCTCAGAAGGAACGTCACCAGTCTCCTCCTTTTGGTGTTCCTCAGAAGGAACGTCACCAGTCTCCTCCTCTTGGTGTTCCTCAGAAGGAACGTCACCAGTCTCCTCCTCTTGGTGTTCCTCAGAAGGAACGTCACCAGTCTCCTCCTCTTGGTTTGTCTCAGAAGGAACGTCACCAGTCTCCTCGTCGTGGTGTGTTTCTGTTTGTTCGTCGTGAAAACCGTCGGCGTGATGGGATTCTCTCGACACTTTATCAACATTGTCTGGATGGTCAGATGTCTGGCCATCTTCGTGCACGACTAGTTCACCTGCTACGTCTTGCCCTTCCTCGCCTGACTCCTCGCCGTCTGCACCTGAACCGTCGGCATTAACAGTTTCCCTTAGGTCAGAACTGGAAGATGTCTTATCTGCTTCATCATCGATGTTCCTTTCATTCGATAATGGGTCTCCATTTGTATTTTCCACATCATCCATCGACTGTGCTAGATCGGTCGATGGACTTTCTTGAGAGATTTCTGCTGATGGTTCTGCTGAAACATGTGAGCAGGTTGTGGATGTTTTTCTTTTCTTAGTTACAGGATGAGGGTTTGTTGACATCATCAGGAGCAAACAAAGGATGAGTGCACTCAGCGTGTGATCCATTCTTACTTTGCAGGTGTAATCAGTGACAATCGCGGTGAGCAGTCCAACCAAGACAACAAAAGAAATGAAGTGCGAGAGGTCGTGGGCTGCTGACAACGTTCACGTGCATGCTGTGAGGTGCGAAGCTCTCTACACTACCATGCAAAGGTCACATCGGGGTCAAGGAGGTCACCGCACTCCACTCACAAATGAACGCTCATGCAACTGTTGGTGAACAACTCAAGTCTTTTGGCCAGAAAAGCCGGTATACTCAACCTGTTCGCAAACCATTCATAATTTAAACCCTTCATAACATTTTTATAAATTTTACTCTGTTCTTTTGTTAACCAGTGTCTTTGTCAGTCTGTACCTCTGACAAATATTTAATATACGTTTTTCAGACTTTTTGTTTGTAGAGAAGTAAAGACCCTTTGAAAACCAAATAGTCATGCAACAAAACAGTTACGAGGATGTTTGATCATGATACATATTGCTGAATTATACTTATTGGGACGCATTAGACTGCCGGCCTGTCTCTGTTCGTTCCTTGGTGCACGTGCACACATGCACAAAAGCAGTAAACAACACCAAGAGACAATTAGGTGAAAAAAAACCAATACAACACTTGTATCTGCTTGAACCAAAATTTAAGCCAACGTGACCTGTAAATGGCAACTGGGACAAAACCATGGCAACTAGTGATAAATACAAAGTAACTACAAGATGACATCAACTGAGGGAACAAGTCATGACTGACATGCCATTTTCATGCAATTCTCGTGTAAATGAAAAAACACATTTCAAGGGACTGCAAACAAGCGATGCATGAGTGAGTACTCGGGTGTTCTTGAAAAAAGAAAATTCAGGCGCTTCATCATTTAGTGTTATCGACGTGCGCAGTCTACAGGCTGAGTCTCCTCTACTTCGTGTGGACACGTAGCTTACAGACATCAGCTAGTCATTGGCATTACACACCAACTAGACATGTTACTAGACTGCATTACACACCTACTAGACTGCATTACACAGCAACTAGTCTGTGTTATAACATCAACTAGACTGCATTACCCACCTACTAGACTGCATTATAACATCAACTAGTCTGTGTTATAACACCAACTAGCCTGCATTACACACCAGCTAGACATGTTACTAGTCTGCATTACACAAAAACTAGAGCTAGACGTTGGGTATCAACAACAAACAATAAAACCAAGCCATGCATTTTTTGTGAAGCAGTTTTCAAGACTAAAAGCACCACGAAGACAAAGTAATATAAAATATAGATTGTAGATTAGTGTCCTGTCATTTAACTCGTTAAATATGTCTGCATATAACATTTTCTGCTATTAAGATAGTTTAAACAATAAGAGTAATGCTTTTTAAAACATGGATGAAATGCATAGAAACATGAGTAAAATTCTGTTTTTGTTCTTAGATGCTCTACAGACAATGCAAACCTGTTAATTGTAGCTTAGATAAGAAAATACATAACACTAACATTGACATGATCATGATAACTTACTACTTGTGTTTTTAAAATTAACTGATTTAAATAAAATAAGTTTCAGATTATGTTTTAAGTCGGAAACTCAAGAAATCTTTACGATTCATGTAATATGACTAAAGCTAGAGCTAATGATACGGCTGAAAACTAATAAATAATTACCTGAGAGAAGGGGGAATGTCCGCAACAGACTGAAAAAAATACACAAAACATGATTCACTCCAACGGTGTGTTCACGTGACTAACCTTTGTCCTTGTCCTCGGTTCCCGCAGTTTTTTCTCCCTTAGGATCCTCTTTCGGGGAGTCGTCACCCTGATTGTCTTCACCTTCCTGAACACAGACCGTGAAAACATCAGACCACCCGCTCTTGATTAAAAATAAAACACTTCATCTAAAAATAAACGATGTCACGAGGTCAAATGGCAAAGGTCACAAGGGCACCTCATGTCTGACTACTCAATTAGCTCAAATGGTTGATGATAAAAAGCTTGTAGCGGCCTGCATGGATTCTTTCCATCACCCACTCATCGCTGATTACCTCCAAAAAAAATTTTACCATGACAACAAAGAAAGAAACTCGTTATTCTCGTGCATTATGGAAGATTGCAGTTATTCCGGAGAGTGTGGAGAGAGCAAGGTCGGGTGGACGAGGTCAGTGAGAGGAGAGAATACAGTGCGGGTAGGGGGAGACAGACATGGGGGACAAGAGATGGACTAATGCTAGTCATCCTGCGGGCGTTACACAGTCTACATTCCTGATGACTGGTGACGTACTGCACGCCGAGGGATGTGACGTTTCCAGGCCTGTGACGTCATGCAGAGTCACGTGGTGGTTTCACGCGCCTGACTACTTGTCTGACTCTTTGTCACATTGTGCGAAACTCCCTCTGGCTGCTGGTCTTCAAGTCTTTACTTGACTTGTTACTCAGTCGTAAGCCATCATGGGTTAAGACTAGTGTGACCCCGGGTCGTGTTGTCTGGGAGCCACCCTGACAGCGTCCCTCCACCCACTGCAACCCCCACTTTCACATCCTCCTGACAAGGCTTGACGAGGGGCTCTGTCCCACGACCTGTTAGGACGTGTTTATCTACGCGTGGCTCCACGGTTCATTAACCTCTTTGCTGTCCTTCATTCACATTTTTTTAAAGGTAGATGTCAGTGGGGTGTGTTCGATACCCCCAAGGTCTATGAACATTCCATCAGTATGTTGAATGATGACATTGGTAAAGAAAATTGTAGGAGATCCAAACAATAAAAGATCATTATTTCCTGCTGGTCTGCTTAGCGCCATTTTTGTGAAGGAACAAAGTCACATAGCACCTGTGTGTGTGTGTTTAGAGTGAGTGAGCAGGCAAGAGAGGATGCGAGTGTGTACACGTGCATCTGCCTGCGTTTGCACGTGTCAGAGACATCATCATTCAGGACAGAAGCTTGTTCCGCATCTTGCACACCTGAGCAGGACTTAGTTTGTTCCTGTCCACATCAGCTGCAGTCCAGCGATGCATGCAGAAAGCTGAGATGTTAATTAAGTCTAATGGACATCGCAGACAGCGGCAGATGCTAATGTGGCGAGAGGAATTTTCGAGCACACCACGGACAGCTAGAAAGACTGGAGAGAGGGAGAGGAAAAAAAACACAGAGACAAGAACATACAAACACATGGACAGCCAGACTGACTGACAGACAGACAGACAGAAAGAGAGGAGAGAAATCTGTTTTAATGCACTGATTAATATTGTTCTGTCGGTGGAGATGAGGTATTAAAAAAAGGATCGATTAAATTCCTTTTAATTCAAACCCTTGCCCAAGCCCTTCATCATTACCTTAAATACCCGGTTAAAAAAAAAATAATAAAATAAAATAGAAATAAAATAAAATGCTGACGCAGTTTAAGCAAAAGACATAAACGAAATGACTATGGTGAAGAAACCCTGAAATTAGAAATGTAATTTAAACTTGGAGTCGACTACTTTTTTTTTTCTTTCGCATTTTACAGCTGATGTGCTTCCCTCCACACGCATTTGCGCCAGTGTGTGTGTTGCTCCGTCAGAGGAAGACAAACACTGAAGGACAAACAACCAGCAATAAAGACAGCTATAGCTTTAAACGATCTTCTGTTGACAACCGCCTTCTGCCAAACATTGGGTGGCGAAAGGAAAATATGTTGTGTGTGGAAAGCAGGCTTCACTGGGTGCCGGGTGGCTGAGGTTTCCGCCAGCGCCTCACGTCGCTGATCAAAGAACTCACCTTGGACAGGTGCAGGATCGATTCTCCCGAGTTCCCGCATCGACACCGACCACATTAAACCACAAGCAGGAAAAATGCCCAGGTGTGCATACCCGATCACACATACACGCGCACGTACACACACACATAGAATATTCCCAGCTCGCACACTCACACGATCATCTGAGAGAATTTCAAATACCTGAAGAGTTCTAATCACCTGCACATTCAAGACAGCATAAAGCCAGGGGTTTGTTTTCTCTTTTCTTTCGTCCTTTCCCTCCCGAGCTCCCCCGTGTGATTTATGTTGGGTACAAACAGTAATTTACAACTCGTACACCTCTCAAAGCACGCAGGTGTTTGTCACACTGAGTGAGAAAAGGAAGTATACATAACAGATCATTGTCTAACTTAGAAGGTTTCAGTTTCTTCGTTGCGGGTGTATTCATTATGATAATGTTACGAATAATGGAAGAGAAGGAAGGTTGTGCCTGTCGTTAGCCCTGACACTGCTGTGTCCTCACCTGCTAGCGGCAATTGTGTCGGGTACTACACGAGACTATCCACCCGGATATCTCACCCTGACAAAATGCTTCTTATCCGGATGGTATCTCACTGACACAATGCATACAAAGTGGCAGTTACATTTTCTTGTGTGTCTTAGTCATACCCGACCTTCTAAAAATATTCACTCAGTCTCAATATTTCATTTATTCTCTCTCTCTCACTCATACACAAACAGTGTAGCGCCAACTCAGTTGTAGGTCTACATATTTCTATCCCCACACCCAGGGTGTGCTATCTCTTCAATAACTAATAACAGTCACTCTGTTCAGGGTGGCAGCTACTTGAATGTCCCAGAGAGAGAGAGATAGGTGGAGTGTCATTTGACCCTGTATGCAAACACACAGCCAAGCAACGAGTCCTGTCCTTCCCCCTACACTTGTGACTTTATTATGTCGCCCTCCCTCTAGTCCTCGACAAACAAACACTCCCCTGTTATAGGCACAAAGTTCCCTGAATTACTGACCCCAGATCTTTGATGAGAAAAAATAATGTCAGGCTAGCGGTTGTTCTTCTCTAAGTGATCTCTCCTACCCCACCTCTAACAATTCCTCCTCTCCCTTCTGTCTGTATGTGTGCGGGATAGAGAGAAACGGAGTGGGAGGAATAAACTTTAAAGTTTCTAAATCAATCATTAAAATTTGCTATTATTGTCAGACCACTTTAATTAATGAAATCCTGAAAAGGTCAGTTTGAACAAGACCAAAGCTCTCTGCTCCTGACAGAGTTCGGTCGGCACCAGTTCCTCTACAGGTCAACACAAACCGTTGTTCAGCCTCTCACGTGCAATTAGGACGTAAACAGTAAATCGTTACTTCTAACGAGTCTTTAGAAAAGGTTCAGCAATGTCGAGTATAATTATACTTCCCTCAATAACTGTACTTCACTCACTACTTATCATGTAGTCTGTTGACTTTATTATCAGAATACTTTAGAGACAAGGGGAGGAGGGCTTATGAGAGTGATTTTCACGAATTATTTGGTTGCCATGCGACTACCTTCCTGGCCCGCAATAAAATTGAAAATTTGAATGAACGATCCTTATACCTATTTGAGTTCATTTACTCTCGAGAAAAGGTTTTCTACTCAACTTTTTTTGAGTGCCAAGACCGAGTATGAGTGTCTGCCTGTTACGACTGTCGGCGATAAATGATTAACGATGAGTCGTCTAGAGAACTGGTGGCGGGCCCGTTACACTGTGACGACAGTTAGCGTGCAGGACTGTGTTAGCGGGGATTTACCTGAGGACTGACCTCACCAGGTGTAGTCTGGGAGGCTGTTAGCGTGAAGTAACTGTGCTAACTGTGCTAACCACTAACTAACGGACTGTACTCTTAACACTGACCTGGCGCTCTTCATCCGCCATCTTATCGTGCCGACGACGTTGTCAGCAGCAGACGACCACGACGACTCGTCAGACGACGTGAGCGACACCACGAGGACGAAGAGGGGCGTCGTGTGAGAGAGAGAGGGAGGAAGTGTGTGTATGGAAGTGGGGGAGGGTGTTGGTGGTGGTGGTGGTGGAGGCAGCGAGGGACCACGGTCGTTGTAAGGTTCCAGACGTCGTTCCTGTGTTTTGCAGACGACGGGACGATCGAGTTCTTGCTCAGGTAAAATCACTCCGCTGTTCCCCCCTCGCCGTGCCGACTGCGTCAGACATAATAAGCGTCTCCCCGTCGCTGTGGAGACCAGCGTCGGCCTACGGGGCTTTTGTTAGGTGAGTTGTGATTGGTCGACTTTCGGCAAAGCCGGCGACGCCGTCGAACCGGTGAACCGGACTGAGGAGTCTTAGTGTGTGTGAACACACATTGACTGGGTTATATCCGGGTGTTGCAAAAGCCGTAACTCTACCCCGTGACACCAGCTAATTATTATGTCAGTCGGCGTGCTCTTGTCAGGGTGTGCACCCGACGTACCCAGCAAATCGCCGGCA